>PNEQ01075937.1:12578-72199 GCA_003012365.1 Medauroidea extradentata
ATAGCCTTGAAAACACTGACACAACGTAGCTGTCTGCAGACATCAAATATTACAATATCGGGATTCTTATTGGCTCAGTCAAATAGGGCAACAGCTCCACGTACAAGCTAAAGCCAGTAATCTTCAGGTAAGCTGGACGTGTATTGAAATCCATCAAACAGTCAACTTTTCCCGCGATAAACCATCATCTCTAATCATGTATAAAAAATATATGCATTTACACACACACACTCCATAATTTAATAACTTTATAAATATATATTATTTTTAAAATTGCTGTTCTTCATTCATTGTGAAGTGAGTACTTAAAGACTGTCATAAAATTAGTTTGTAGCGGACACGGACATTAATTTTTCAAAGGAAATTCAATATTTTAGATATGTTTAATAGTCCTGTGTGCAATATTTTATATTAACAAATGGCGAAAAAAAAACTGAGAATGGCTGCAGTAAAACACAGCTGGGTCGTGAGAAGTACTCCTGGGTTTATCACGAGCAGCGTGTTATATTAATAAACGTGCACTCTGTCGTCTAAATAGTTAACATACTTGTTTCCGCTGTTTACAGTAAATTTAATACTTTTGAAGACAATATTGTCAAGAACAGTAATTGAAAAATAATTTTTGGTTTTGCAGTGAACGATCAATTACGCATAAATATGTACACTTTGTGTTTTACCTACACTGCTATGTAAGAATGAACTATAGATGAAGATGCAAATTAACTATAAATGAAAATTACAGCTTCAAAACGCTCACATTGGAGTGATTGGCATAAGCCAGGTTTACGATGATGCCATCTACAAGCCCATAATCAGACGGGACTGGCATTAATTTGGTTCGCTAGAAATTTAAAAGGTTTGAATAGGCGTTCTTTTCTTGGTTGCAACGTAGGTCGATGTGTGTGTGAGCGCGTGTGTGTGCGTGCACGCGCATATACAAATAACAAACGCTGAAATTAAACTATGAATTATAATATTTTGACAAAGCCTGACAAATGATTAACGAAAACCAGCAATAAAAAAACGCATTACTATAAAATATGTTAAAATGTACGGCTGCAAAGGCAACATAAAGTTATTTTTAAATTGTGGGCGAGTTTTGTAACTACCAAGCAGCATCCGTTCATTAACACATATCGAAGTACTATACGAGATCTAGAATTTTTTTTTTGCGTTCATTAGGATGTGAATAAAGACAGCAGAAATGATAGTAAATGAAAATTACGCAATGCTTGTAACATATTCAGAATATTTATTACGTCAGATAACAGGTAAATTATTTAATCGTATCAGCAAATTATGATCTGAATTGTATAGCTTTTCCAACTTGTTAGTAATCACAACATTTTTGAAATTCACGTGAAATGAAACTATAAAAAAATCATATAAACACAATTTCTTTGTAATTCACGATCAGTTGAGGCAATTATTACTGGTTTTTATGTTGTTTTCAAAACGAGTTTAGTATAAAATACAGAATGAGTACAATACCCGTTTACATATGAATTATGAATTAGAGGAAATCTCTGAAAATAATTCTGGGTTACGTTAAATTTCTACTTAGTTTGATACAAGTTTTGTAAGCAGTAATGAAAAAATGTATTCTTATTTATTCAGTTTGTTTTGAACTAAGCTTCAGGCATTTTAAAATTCCCATTTCCCTGAAAATTTCAAATAATAATGAAAAATATTTTTATTCGACGAAACATATATTTCTATTAACGTTAATTTTTTTTCCTCAAACGCAAAGGCACATAATTAAACAGAAATCTTGTAGTTTAGTAGTGTAAGAGTAAGGTGAATTCTTTAAATTAAATGCACTTACAGTTCGATTCGTGTTTAAGTATAAATCACGTACGACTCAATCCAATACGATACATTATAGTATTACTTTATATTTGTATTGTATACTTATTGGCGTATGGGCACTGCTATAAACTTACGCTAGATACCTGAGGAAAAATGGACACTTATTTCTCTGTTTATCAATATAGAAGAAGGACGAATAGTAGAAAAGATGAAATATTAGAACTTAACACAGAGGTCTTGAGTGATGGTCAATCATATTTAATGAAAGGACAAAATGGTGAAAGCAAGAAGCGAGAAAAGTGTCCTCTTCAAGTATATTTTGCATTATATACTGAACTAAGAGACGCGGGGTAATTTAGTGAAGGAATGAGTTACAAGAGAGAACTGACTAAACTGAGCGACTTATCTAAGAATGTTAACTGGCTGTAACAACTGAAATGACGCAATTGGGGTATTTTTTTTAAATTAAATTGTCACCTAATCAGCCATATTAAAAATGTCTCGAAATAACTATGTGAATATACATTAATAATTATTGTAGTACGTTGTGATACTAAAAATTATCTTTCACATTTTGAGATTTTCAGCAAAGTGCATCGCAAAATAGCGAAATATTAGTTCATTAATAGGGTGTTTCTTATTGACATACGTCATCTTAATTTTTGATATAATTATCTTTAATTGTTAATCAAAGTATTTATCCGCGTTCTTTGAACCTCAGACGAACTATATAAAATAGAAAATACAAAAGTTTTATATACTACAAAGCCGAAACAATCAGATTCTTTCTTGCACTGCGTTGTCGCACAAATACAGCGAATGTGTATGACATTTTACATGGAGTTTACGTCTTCTGGATAGCGACAGAAATATTTTAGCATTATCCTTCAGGAAACCATGGAAAACCGAAATCAGATTGCCTCAGGAATCAAACCAATGTCCTTCCGAATACGCTATCTCAACCGAGCAACAAAAATAAAAACTAACGTGGATAGTATTTCGGATAGTTTGCGTTTGTTGTACACACAACGATATCAACATTAAAGAATGTGTAACACAGTGACGTTGTTCATCATTAATTCACGACAGACTAGTGAGATAACAAGTGTTACATTCGTCACCTAATTTCACAAAATTTCCAGTACATGAAGAAGTTTAGCATCATTTCTTACAACAATGTTTTGACAAATTAGTTGATATCACCTTGAGAATAAATATTTAGACAACTAGTTTACACGACCAGTGTGCAGGGATTTTGGTGATGCTGCAATCCGGGTCGGTGGATGACGGGCAAATGTACCCTTAGGCGCCAGTTCTGCATGGTTGGCCAGCTCGGAGGAACTCGAACATGAGATCCCAGCCTCAGGGAGTGTGGTCGACGGCCCAGTGACTACCCTGCTGGTCGCTGATGTCCTGCCTATAAGCTGGCCAGACTCGGAGACGTCCCCTTCTCTACGATGAGTCGACGAGTTGGTTGCGAAAGTTCCTGGGAGCAGGCCCGGTGAGTCTGTTAGGGGTGTGGGTAGTGCCCCGACTCAAACCAAGAGGAGACTGAGCAGGAGGTCTCAGCCAGGGAACAGCAATGCAGGTATGATCTTCAGATTGGTGGCCTGAAGCTCTCATGGCTGCACCTGTTACCCCTTTGGTAGTTGTCCCGAGGCGCAGCTTAGTATTCTGTCAAGGGGTCTAACAGTTCCATCTAACTGTTAGCTTGAGGACAATGTGGTGGTCGGGCGGATCCTGACTCTCCGCCTCCGCCTGATAGGAGGCTGAAGCGGGAAAGTTTCACGATAAATCCGCTGCGAGAAAATATAAACCCATCGAAAGAGGATATTGTATATATATATATATATATATATATATATATATATATATATATATATATATGTATGTATAATATAACTAACACGCTATATGCTGCACCCTTGTTTAGAACAAGGTGTCACCTTGTCATATCTGCGGGGTCAACACACGTAAATAAATCACTTGTGTAACAGAAACTGTTTTATTATTTCCATAACCACCTGACACATCCTGTTAGTTTGGAAGCTACACAAACACTCCGTGATGGCGACGTACCACGATCTCTTGCGGCTGGTGCGTGACGAAAACAACAGTAATGTCAATGTGTGAAGACGATTACATATGAACCCTGATGAAAAATGTTATTAATAATATTGATGTCTTAGGATGTACGCATTAATTTTCCATTGTGATTTTCTTCTACGAATATTAACCTAAGCTTAAATACGAACACTCATGAAGACATTAATTAACTTAATACTAGAAGTTTTGACAATGCGATTTTTTATGTAGATTTTATATCTAAATCCTCTCCAGTTTTTATTTATTTATTTAATGTTCTGTATTTTCACAGTGGGCGGTGACGGCTCGTAGCTGGACGAATTCAACTACCTTCTAGGGGGAGGGGGTGTAGGAACATGACAGACGGTCGCGGAGAAGTCCGTGAACGCGGTTCACGTCATTGTGTTAGCTAAAACGTCGTCCAACGTAAATTAGTGGTAAACACGTCAATTAATTCCAGCGAGTTATTGGGAGCTGATAAAGTAAACAGTTTAAATAAGAGCAATAAAAACTTAATTTTCCCAACACGTTTTGAGCAAATATTTTGCTTCTAAGATACAAAACTATGTTCCATGATCGATGGTGCCTGAATTCCCACATTATAATTTTTCATTAGGCCACTTTTTTGTTTATAAAAATTACACGATTTCGTAATCAGAAAGCGGTATGTGACAAAACCTTGCCTGTTGTCCGTCATTCCAAACAAACAACCACGTTTTCTGGACAGTTATCAAGTAAACACATTTTCGGATGTTATTTTTCTACAACAGCAAATGATTATTAAAATATTTTAAATACAATTTGTGCCTAAGAAACGGCCACATTGCGGCCAGCATGCGCCACCAATAAAAATTAAATCATAACACAATAATGAAAATAACATTATAAAATCGTTACAAAACAAATGTGGGATAGGAATATAAATATTGAAATAATACCTATACTATAATACAGGGAGTCTTTCATTATTTACGTGTGTTGTGGAGTCAGTTTGCGTTACAAATGTAGGGGTTGTTTTGAAATACTTAATCAGTTTAGAAACTTTATTTTACACGGATGCGATGTTTTGTATTGGTGCAATGGTACATACGGCCATATTAAAAATGAACGAATTCTGCATGAACCTGACATTACTGTTACACACTACCGTACATTTTTAAACGCTACTTAAAGAAACTTAGAAAAATGGTTAGTAAATTTGGGAAAGCTCAAACTTGGAACGTGAATTGTGAAATTGCCATTTGAAGATTTACTGGTGTAATTAGAATTAGCATGGTATTTGTGATTCAATAATATTAGACATTATAAGTAAATAACTGTGTACATCTTGTTACTGTAGGAAATTTGGCATCTAGTGGATTTTGGCGACCAAAATTGTATGTTATGCTTTATATGAGGAAATTCAATGTAACTCAAATTTAATGCAATTATCATTGTTGTTATGTGTGCAACAGAAATTGCGCCAGAATTAAAAATTTAAGTGTATTAATATTTTCAGAAAAGATTAGTAGTTAATATACAAATGTGTTCTGAAATATTTATCTACAAATGAGAATGTATAATTAGTGTAAAAACATCTGTGACAGTCTTTTCCGTTGGTATTTAATAGAACAGTGTTTCATTTGTTATTCAAACCAAAATCGTTATCTACGAACTTTAGTACTGTCAGTGAGACAAATCTTGCGTTCAAAGTAAAAAAAAAAAAAAAAAAGTGCATTTGTCATATTGGTTTTTTTTGTCAGTACTTTAATGTCACTCCTGTGTGTGAATGCAAATGTTAAATCGCGGCATTTTGACAGACATTGTTCGCAAAATTTTTCATCTTTACTTCTTTTTTTTTTTTTTGCTTTTGAACCACAGTTCATTTGCACACAAAAGTGGGGCCTTTCCGGCAATAAACAAGTAATTTTAGCAGTGAATGACGGCGTCAAACAGAAGCCAGGCTGCATACAAAGAACCGAGAGCAGGGCAGTGACTGATGATCGCCAGTGACGCCACGGGAGAGGGGGGGGGGTGGTGAGGGGGGTTCATACTGAAAGCCAGCTTGCTGCATAAATATACCCCTCCCTGTGACATCGTTCTGCAGCAGCCTCGAAATTACACTAACATAAAACACATCTACAAAAAAACCCTGCGTTTTTAATATAATGACGCTTCTGCGGAAGATTATTCTCCGAACTGAATTTGCTACCGAAGTGACAACCTTAAAGTATCCTAAAAGTGTAGCAGAAACATGCGATGCGAAGAACACGCAGTACAGGCATGGTACGCCGAAAGTACGCACAGTTTACAGTAACGAAGAAAACACACCAGTTCCGAAAAAAAATGCGTTGGATTTGTGTTTCCGTCGAAATAATTAGGGCAATTAGGTACGTATAACTTTATGCTTTTCAAACAGAAGATGTTTAAAGAATTACTTTGCGTATGGCTTTAAGATTCCGAGAAGAAATAGAGCTAGGAGCAGGCGTTTAAAAAAAAGTTCATGAAATGATATTGTCGAGTATAAATTATACAGTTCTTGATATTTTTCATTTGGTCTATGCATCATTTAAAAAAATACTACCAATAATATTTTTGTGTTAAATGAACGTGGAGAAATATTTTAAAAAATTAATATATCATACATATGAACACAAAATACAAAATATTTCCCAAACGCTTTTGATGAAGTTCATTAAAATTAGTAACGGTGATCATTGGCGTAGTCTTATAGCGAGGCGGGTGTACCAGAAAAAGTCCTGTTTAAGTACATAATTTTTAAATATTTTTGAATTTTTTGTTTAACAGCTGTAAGGAGTAAAGCAGAAGGTAGTCAGACCACAGTTCAAAAGAACTAAGACATTACATGTATGTGGTTTGCAGGTAGATCCCCAAGACACTGAGAGCTAAAAATAGCCAATCACTGATCATGAAGCAGAGCTGCATAAATGCGCATAAGGCATCGAAACAAATTGTTGCAGAATTCTTTTCGCCAAAAATCGTTGGCTCTAGATGCATACTGTCCTAGAAAGGAAGAACAGTCAGTATATTACGGGAAAAAATAGACACGCAGATAGAAAACAAATTGAGATGTGTGAGAATGGCTACAAACTGGATGGCAAGGAAGAGGATATCACAAATGAACAGAACGGCTGGAATTCATGAGTACACAGACGACGCAGCGAATATAACACAAGTGGAAGTAGCATGCTTATTTTGACAACATGTACACTCAAAGAAAAGTTTTGTAGAAAGATTACCCTGCAAAATTACTTTGTAGTAACTACATTATCATTTTGTGGTGGCCACAATTTTTTTCCGTGTACCACTTTCTTCTTCAGGCACGTGCCAGTCTTTATGATTCCAGAAGACTAACTGAGGGATCTGGAAAATCATACATTTTATAAAGAAATTGCGCCTATTAATGGCAGAAAACGGTCACATATTCGAATAATCCCGAGTGCGACTGAAAAATAACGAACACACCCGAGTAGGTGAGAAGACCAGTCTCGCAGCCTCATCGTCTCATGTATAACATGAAGATCAAGAAGGAACGTAGGAACACTACTAAGAGTGTACGTTACACAAATTAAAACTGATCACGTTAGTTGAATTAAGAGTTGATCCTACTACAGCTTAGGAAGCTCAGTTTTTCTTGTTTGGTGAAAGACAGTTTCTGCTATTAGTTGAAATCGTATCGGTAAGACGTATGTTTTGTGCTTGAGCTTATGGAGACAACTTCGTCCTTCGGCAATGTTCGGTTTTGCACCCGAAGTGCTCTTCTTAAGGCCCAGTACGTAATAGGCCCCTTACCAGCCCGATTAGCAGCGGAAATCGTCCATTTCCAAACTGTCCATAAGAAATTCGTCTAGTTTCCTAATAAACTATAGAATTAGCCTTGTTCGAGTCAACATGGATTTTTGAAATCAGTGAAAACCAAACGAAAAAGGAATAACACTGCAAATATCATTTGCCAAAGTTAATTGCAAACATATTGCCAAAGCGGTTTTGTAATAAATTCCTGATGAACTATTTGAAGACGCCGAAAGTTCATACAAACATCGTAAAAGGACAATATGGAAAAGTACAGGTTTTTAGCATTGTAAAGCGCGAGACGTTTTATCAAAGGCGTGAACTAGAAACACTCGCAATATTCACATTCTCAAATCTGTATTTTCTATGGTGGTTATACACATACGGACTAAATTTCTCTTAGGCTAATAGTACTAGAACGTGTTTATAAATATTTTAAATTTTATTTCATCAAAATAATAACTAAAAAAGCATAACTGTTTTTAAATAATAATAAAATTTAAATTTATAAATAACAAACTATAAAACTAAATCCACCCATAGAGCAATGTGCTACTGCAAAAGGAACGGCGCTTACATCGGCGTTAACTGGAATTAAATAACACGTCTCCGGTTTATCTTCTGAATATCCTATATTGTCCTTGTACAATATTTGGTTCATACATTGAATTGCTGGAAAAAATAAGTCCGTCACGTTTTCCAAAACATTGTAAGTTTTCTTTCCTATTGACTATCTAATACTCTTGTGTTTTATGCAAATGTTTTTCGTTTATTTATACACCTCGTAGTACTCTAAGGAAGGGCCCATATGCGCGCGTATAAAACCGTGGAGGTCATGGCAGTGGATGCTTCCACAAAAATGCTACCTACTCGTTTAAAACCGCGCAACCGCGGGGAGGGGGGGGGAGAGAAGAAAGAACGAAAATAGCCACCAAGCAGACGGCACTCCCAGGCAAACACGCCAGGAGAAGAGGACATATTTTCCAGTTTGCACACGGGAGAGCAAGCCCTGCATGCGGGAAGGGGAATTCCTCCGCAGGTCGTCGCGGGCACACACGGGGCGAGCGTTGCGGATGTAACGTTCCCCAGGGATGCGGGGAGGGAAGATGTGACTGTGGGTAGGGCTGTCTGGTGAAGAGCGGGAGGACACGGGAAAGAAGCGGAAGAAAGGACAGAGAACGCTAGTGGTCACACGGATCTGAGGCAAGGAAAAAAAATCCAAGTGGGAGAAAAGGGCCGTGGTAGGTTGGGTCCCCGCTTTCCTCCCAGGGGAGATTCCCGCGGAGGGCACAATTGGATTTCGCGTTGGCTGGACTACCGGCAGAGTTGGAGTGGCGGGCAGAAAGCCTGGAACCCTCATGATCACGCCAAGAGGCCCCGAGAAAACATTGACTGAACCAGAACACGTAGTATGCTGCGACAGACTCTACATTTGGGATGCAAGACAGTTACATTAGTTTTCTGAGAAACAATTACCATACGTGACAGATATAAAAAAATCATCGAGATACTCAAATGTGTATTGCGAAAAGAAACAAAACTATAAAGTTAATTTTCTCAAGTAAGTATAAACAAATGTGAATTGAATAAACTCATCGAATACACGTCTTCATATTTGTGACCACTATGAATCTAAGCACCGAATTTACTTTAACTGATCCACTGTTTACCGAGTTCTTTTTAAATGAGCCCAAAAGCGAATTTTTCCTTAATACCTGTGCATTATAAGGTAAACTCTGAATGCAGACCTTTGTATAACGCTACCCGCGAAAACTAATAAACATTTTTTTGGGTGTTTATTACTAGTGTTATATTGAGCTTAGTGGTAAAATCAATGTGTTAATTGGTAGCATTCAGTCAATAACTTAGTAATGAGTGAAACTACAGAATATATGAAATTTCAAGGTGCCACTTTACCGGACCATGTAACTTCAGTTTTAGGATTGTAAATATGCATTGCCGATATTGGCGGAACTGTTTACGACTCGGGTACAACGGTGGTTGGTAAAGTCGGGCGCACCCAAACGCTTTCGAAATTGTTCGGTTCAGGTTGTTTAACCCATTTATTTTCCTCATATTTCTTATAATTTGGCTTAAAATTTTCCGAATTCATTTCAAAATCTACCAAAATTCACATAAGCTGTGTAAAAGTATGAACTAATGGCTGCCATCTCATGACGTGTTTATGTCTAAGCCTAATCTTTCAAATTACCTCGCATTTAACGCAATTTTATTATTAAAATACAGTAAACGAATACTTGGTAATTATCACCTCGTTATTTGATAATTATGTGACTTTACAACTCAGAACCAGTGCAAATGCAAAAGAAGAATAATAGTTAATTTACCAGCGTGGTGTACGTAAAGCCATGCTGTTTTGAAGTGCACTGTTATTTTTTTTGTATTATTATTTTTAAGTTGTTTGGTGTACAAAGCTTTGTGCGATTGTTGTATGTCAACGATAACTGACGTATCTGATAAAATTTTTTCCGCGTAAATTCTGATGAAAATCCTGCTGCTCCGCATGGCGTATAAAACCAGCGACGCAAGCTTCTACCAGCGCCGGCGGGCTCGGCCATAGTCATTACTTCCTCGCAGAAACTCTCGCTGCAAATGTCGGTGTTCGATCAGGTGAAGTTGCGTTCACAGAGGAATGGTGGGAAGGGGAAAAAATGAAGGCTCCATATCGTACCAGGGGAATTCTCTTTGTGGTCGTCGCATGCCGGCAGAATGTTTTGTTAACAATAGCCGCGCAGCGCGCTATTGAATTCCCGCGCTCCTGGTGGCACGTAGCGCCTGCGGGACACACGGCGCTGCAAGCCAGACCGACAGATCTGTTGTGTGGGTGGCATCCAACACATTTGCAGGCGCTTCTGCCAAACATATATAGGCCCTACACCGCCCCAAGGAGTCGAACAGTGCATTTTCTAACTTTCTTCCTGTCTACATGGTACGCAATGACAACCGAAAATATGTGATTTGATAAACTACAATGTGAATAATAAGTACTACAAAATAAAAGTCATGCGTAAGTAGAACAGGACTGTAACTGTGACGTCTATTACTGTAATAGTGAAAATTTATATAAGAATAACGTAATTTAATTGATTTAACATGATATAATGGTGGCCACCATTAGAGCCAAATTATATTTCAAATAACTGTAAAAAGTTATTAACTTTTCCCGCGTAAATAAATTCAAATTACAATATTAAGACAAAAAAAAACAAGTTTCGCAGAAAAGGTTTTTCGTCAAAGTCTTCAGGATTTCATTTTCTTAGTGTGAATTTTTCAATTTCAGTTTATTTAATCACAACAAACTGATGAACGTTTTTGGCGTATTCCCAAACTATTTTGGATTTGGTTGTTTTATTTGGTAATAATTCTTAAAATGAACATAAATACCCAACGTATGTCGACTATAAAAATCGTTCCGAACATCTTAATGCTTCTACAACCCTCGCTTTTACCGTATAAAAGGAGGTCCTAACATATGCCAGTATTTATTGATAGATTTCGTCAATGTCTTCCAAATATTTTAAGACTCTAAACATATTTCGAATTAAATTTACTATCGTAATAGTTTTCCTGTAATTTTTCAAAATTTAAAGAAAGTGAATTGTACTAAATCTGAGTCATTCTGTGAATAAAAAACAGATCAAGTAAACAAACTATTTCCGTATAAAGATAAAGTAAGTTTTTGTTTAAAATGGCGGTAATATTGATCTCTATTTACATCCTGTACACGATAAAAATATTTATTCGCACTTAGCAAGGAAACGATTCAATATATTTAATATGCTGATTTGCATAATTTTTGATAAACCCTAAACATGTACTGTTAAAAAGGTACGTATATGTTTATAATAATATAAAAATACATAATACAAACATACAATTATAGAGTAAAAAAGTGGGTGGATATATATATATATATATATATATATATATATATATAGTATACAAATTTTTTATGTACCCATTTACTAACCTAAGGAATATAATACTTTTTTCTCAAAAGGTTATTGTTTCACTTGAAAAATGCGTGATTACTGGTGTTCAGGTAACTGTCAACGTTAAACTATACTATTGTAAGCTCACTGAAACGGAAATTAGTAATTACACTGACAAATTGTGTTGAAGCAGGTGACAAATGTGCAGTGTGCGATCTCAAGATTTTTTGTTCGAGATATACTTTCTTTTATACAGATAACGTTGCTCTTTTCGTCAGTGTCATAATAGACGCACCTTTTTTTAGTCACGTTAATATTGCAAATCAAAACTGACATTTTGATAACCAAAATAACTTTTCGTAACTATCAATTTTACATGTTTTATTTATTTCTGTTATTTTAATTTATCTTCTTATTTGCTGTTGTTAGCGACAGCAAAGTTTTGTCATTTGACAACACTCTCATCCCTTGAGCTCATAAACGGGATCAGTTCGTGGATAAATGAAATTAAGATAAAATACGCAAATGTATAATTTTATCAGTAATTGGAGAAATTTTACGAGATCGCTGATTAATACAAATTTGACAGTCCGAACCAACCCAACAAACAATAGGTACCTAACGACATACACACATCAACACTCAAAATGATATTTCAGGATTATACCGAATTTCAGCGCGCATGACTCGTTGAGTAATGTTTTGATGATCTAGTGGGAAGTCCTCAGAAGTCAGATATTCAGGGGCAGACAGTGAACGAGGGACAGTACCTATTACTGGAAGCAAAATAAATCTAAAGGAGTAACTAACATTTGTCACGACAGTTCCCTTATTTACACCATTACAACTCAAGCAAAATTATTCTGCGGGAAATTGAACGGCAACAGTATGACAGTACTCTATTTCCGACACGCCTTCTAAACAAATTTGGCTCTTACTGCCATCTACTTTTCTCTCAAGGTGCACCTAAAGTAGAGCAATATACCCTAAGCTGGAAAAACACATTGAATAATACTTCTGATTATGAAATCCTCCTGAATGAACGTATTCTAAAAAAACGTAAAAAAAAAAAATTGCGGGATACCGAATTAAAAAAAAATTCAGGACAACGTCGATATTTCTAAAGCTTCAGATCTCACGAAACTTTCATAGGTGATCGATTCCTTACCTTTGTACCAACACAGAGACAATTATTTTCATATTTATTTTTGTTTTTGAGTGACACGTAAAATCGACGAAGGACGGCATGATTTTAAGTAATTTTCGGTAAGTAGATATTGTTAGGGTTTATTAGATAGAACAGTTGGCTAATTCATGTATTGTTTCACCTGATTACTTGTGGTTCAGAGGCAAACTCAAATTACAGGTCGTTTATTGAACTTCACGGAAGTTCTAGCTTCAGCAGGTCACGACAGAACTACCGAGTTGCCTCCCTTGTGGGTGCCTCAAAGTTTAAAAACCTTCTTCGGAACTCGATGTGGTTGTAAACCGCCCAACGCAAAGCAACTAACTAGAACTTTCACTGTGTTGCTTCACAACTGAGGGAAAACACGAACCAGAGTAGCTTGCTTCTGATATTCTAGTTGTCTGAAAGCATTTGCTGTGTTGTTGCCCCTTTTCACCTTTGCTGAACGTCTGTTTTTGACTGCCGGCAGTAACTCGTAACGCGTCATGAAGTTGTAATTGTATTTCATAGATGTTCATAAAGAGTTTCTCAGACGTTTTTGCTAAACATGTTCATAAACTCGTCTCCTTAAACAATGATCTAGTAGGTCATATGTATTATATTTAATACGCCGGAGGTTAGAGTAAACTATGCTACATTACCCTTACTTTAAAATTCACATTGTCAAAGTGTAAAATAAAACATACATAACAATTATATCTGATATAAGGGAAACATTTACCAGTAATTATGTTTTACTTAATATTCGTACATGGAGGGGATATAATGTAAACATTTAAGGTACTATTTACTAAAAATAAATCATTTCGGGTAATTTTTTTTGCCAAAAATGAAACCGTTTCCTCCTCGACTATAGCGTGCCGTTAAATGTACTTTCAATTACAAAAATTTAAAAATAATTAATATTAAATGCAACGTGCTCATATGTATAATACACATTTGTAAAATTATTTCAAAATATCTCATTTTAGGCACCCTACGAATATTTACTATATAAAAATATTTGAACTGATATTTTATTTTACCGAACGGAAATATTAAGTTTTGCAATTAAAACAGATTAAATTTGCTATGTTTAGAGTAAATTCAGTTAATGCGTTATTCTCAAAGGCAAACAGTATACATTAAAGCCAACATTCGAGTCATTCAAAGTCATTTTACAGACAACATGAATTATGCAAACGGCGTAGTATAACAAACAAAACGTTTTAATTTAATCAACTAATATCACCACCAAGGCGATCCGCGTTCGATTACCGGCGCGGTCGGTCCCAGGATTTTCGCATATAGGAATCGTGCCGGACGATGCCGCTGGTCGGCGGGTTTTCTCGGTGATCTCCTGTTTCCCCCGCCCTTATCATTTAGGCGCTGTTACACACTCGCCTCACGTCACCCCTCACCAGTGCCGAAGACGTCGATGCTAAGCGCTGACCGAATTCTCTCACTCAATCCAAGATTCTATTAGAAAAAAAATATTTTTAATCAATAATGCTGTAACTGCCAATCAAGACATGCTACTAATTTATTACATTAGAAATTTGCAGTAAATTTTGTTTTTGTTGTTATGAAGATAAGTTTCTAGTTTTTAAGAGATTGTTATTTGCCAGTTTACGGGCGCGGTTCACCTCAATGTTCAACATATTCAGTGTATAACAAAGTTATAGGCTATGATTTGACACATATAAAACAAAAACAAATATATATATATATATATATATATATATATATATATATATATATATATATGTGTGTGTGTGTGTGTGTATTTAAAACAATTGTTGAAATTTTTAAATTTCCCTTTCGAAATTCAGCATTTTTTACTAAAAACAAAAATAGTTTATTTTTTATTTTTCCCTTTCAGACCTGAATTATTTTTCTGCTTCCCAGACAAAATTGCTGAAAAAATATATATTTTTAGTTTGTACGGAACCCAACAGATGGCACCATATGAAAAACCACAAAATAGGCATACAAAACTGTACCCCAATTTTTTTATTGCAGTTATTACAATTTTTTATAAATAAATGACCTTGAAATTTTTTAAATTTTTAATGGCTACATATGTGTCCGCCAGGTCTGAAAGGGTTGTTACACACTATGCATTTTTTCGGTTTGGCATGTCAGTTGGTTTTAGTGGCGTACATAAAACCGTGAAGTGCAATTTTTGACGTTTACGACTCATTACGTAAAAACTATGAGTGATACACAAAATTCCTAAGGGGAAGATTTAATCACAATTTATGTCTAAAATAAGAAAAAAATATCTGGTACTAATATAACAGTAAAAAAAAGGAGTTACAACTGAGGTGAACCGTGTCCTTACTGTATTATACAACATTAACATATAAGTTACCACTAAAGTACAAATAAACTTTCTTTCCACTTTAGCCTGTACATGAAGGTAGTCTAGTTCTATCGGCTGAATCTTTCCTAGTTTTAAGTTATTTTTCTTCTTCTTTAAACGCCAGTTTTTTATGTGCATTGGTTGAGTTCCATTAATTTTTGTTCAACAAATTTTATCGAGAATTGCATGTATTACCTACTTAATGATTAGATATCAGTTGCCTTAATAAGCGAAATATGTAGTATCTTTTGTCAGTACAAGAGTGTTACAATTCATTCCCGTTTTTTACAGCCCATCGGATGTTGAAAAATGGACCCTCGTGTATTGGTGTACATAGTTTAATACATGTTATTAAAGTAATGAATTATAATAAAAAATAATAGAGTGACCAATAATAGCTTAGGGATGTAACTGCTGTTCATGTGCTGAACATGTTTTTCATAGTTTTTTAGAGTGGTGATAAATTCATGAAGCTACTTTACATACAAAGTCTCACAGAAGTAACATGCACGCCTTAATACTCAAACGGTTAAACAGAATTTCTGAGCTTTTCAGACACAAGCTTTTATTCAAAAGAAACGTGAACGTCACAAAAGATTGTAAACCCGTTGCGCACGATCTGTTGATAGGTGCACGAACTGCTAGCTGCAGATACTTGTCCATGACAATTACACAATAATGTAATTCCTCTCCTATGATCACGAGTGTTCATTTATTCAGAGCATATTAATCATGCTTGGGAAGTGTAAATAAGAAGAAAGATAACTAACAGGGAAGGAAGCGAGCAAACACAGGGCTCTATTTCTCAGTCGAAAACTTTCTACATGCCCCATTTTCCCCTTTCCACCCCTCCTTCCCCTACAATGCATGTACGGCAAGTACTCTCTCCAACTCCAGCCCGCCATAACAAATTAATCATCTCCAAAAGTATAACCACGAACGAGGTACGAATTTCCCCCTCCCTCCCACGTGCAGGTTGGAGGTTGTGAAGGGATGAGTTTAATCATAGATTAGCAGCCCCCCTTCCCTAACCGCCATTTACACCCTCACCCCTTTTTAGCGGAACATTAGCGTGGTCGTGTTTCCAGAGGAACTTCCGGTTCCAGATTGGATCAGCGCAGCCGCGAACCTTGTTACCCATGGCGAAGTGGTGTGAGGGTCGCAGGGGTGACTGGTGGATGGAGGGGGAGGGGGGAACCCGGGTTAATAATGAACCATCCCATAGGAAGGGGGCGAGACTAGGGTCCCACAGGAATATTTCTCGGGTACGCTCGGGATTAAAATCGCAGCGGGAGAAGGAACCAACTTCTTCAGGTAAGTAGAAAGGGGAACAGGCCAGGAAGGGGCGAGGGTTTGGGTGTCTCTTGGTGTGAATGAACTGTGAAGAGAGAAGGGGTTTTAATTAACGTTGTCGGGGTTCTGCTCTGTGTGGAACGAATTAATCAAGTCGAACACTGCTCAACGACTGTGAGAATTCCAGCTCTATTCTACCTGTAGTTTCTACTTTGATCTTCGTGGCAAGGATAATATCTACGAATTGCAATTCCTGTTACATTGGCCACTTCATACGACACAGATTAGTAAAATAATTAGACATCGTATTTATGCCTAGTTAAATATGTAAGAACAATACAATTTAAATTCACAAGTGTCATAATTTATTTAATTTATAATATAAAAATGATGACCGCATTCATTTGTAAAAGTGCATTTGTTCCATAGTTTCAAATAATGTTTCTTTTTATACTCATTTAAATTAGTTACATTATTTGTGTCATTTTTTGTCTCAATATTTGTGTCATAAACACATGTTTTTATCTTGTAAGTTATTAGATCCACGTTAAATCTCCCTCATTTTTAAATGCATTCAAACGAAAACTGGTAAAGAACCCAATTAGGCTCAGTTTTGTAAAAAATTATGGCATTATTAATGGCATCCTTTCGTAGCCCTCAAAATATTTATAGGCGAATCGTAGTCACAACCCACGAGTCTGAGTTTGAGACAGTATCATTCCCAATAACTTTGTGAACATCATCAAAGTGACTTCTGAGTTCGACAGACACAACATCGTTCACGTAACCCCTCAGGAAGATATCCAGATGTTCACAGTTTGCGGTGACCACTTGCTTGTTACATAGCGTCTTATCGATTGTTATGTAAAAGTTCTGTGCAGGAGGAAATCACGAACTAGTTGACTCCAGTACGATGGTGCACCATCCTGCTAGAAAATCATATTTATCTCCAGAGGTGAAGATAAGAGACAGAAAATTACCCTAACATGTCAAGATAACTGGTCCAAGTAGTTTTTTTATTTTAATTGGGTTTTGTGTCTCGTCGACAGTCACGACATTAGAGACGGTTATAAACAACTTTGTAGAAGAACAGGAACTAGATAAGGTGTCAGACTTGGCATACTTTAAGAGTGTGTGGTAGATAAATAAACGCTGAAAACATCAATTTATTTCTATGCTTTTTCGAAGCCTATATGGATAAAATACTCAAAGACAATCCTAGATAATAGTACTGGCCAACTGTATGAATAAATATTTATCCAGAATTACTAATTCGTTACGCGTGATCTCTTGCGCCGCAGTCAAATGCACGAGGTACCGGCGTCGGAGATTGTGTCTCAGAGGCTAGGAACACTGGAAACAACTTTGTTTAAAACGTTGGCTAAAACTATTGTCTAGGATTGCTACCGTTTAAGTTTCGCAAATTGGCTTCAAAAATCCTAAAGTTGTGTATAAATGCTTTTAGCGTTGAAATATGTACAACGCCCTCTTAAGGAGCTATCCTAGCATTCGCATGGAGTGACTTTGGAAAACCATGTAAAACCGAAGTAAGGATGGTTGGATGTAAGAATGGAACCCGAGTCCTTCAGAATGCGAGTACAATGTGTTACTGTGTTGATATATCGCTCGGTGTTCACATTGTTGCTGGCAAAATTTATGTTGAATGCATCTGGATTAGCAACACCGAGAATTTTTTATCTTATGGGAATAAAACTATGTAAAATAAAATGCACAAAATTCTTTAATACGGTAAAATCAAGTAATAAAATTTCCCAAGCCTTACGGTACGTCTCTCAATTTTCGTGCCGTTTGCGAACTTTCCTTCATTTCAAGCTAGAAATAAATATAACTTTCATGGTTTTGTGGATATTAAGCGTAATTTTATTTTATTAAACATGCTGTCACAGAAACTAATGTTTCAACTTAATAAAGGAAAACATATTTAGCTTTAAGAATACAAATAAAATAATCAGATGTTTTTTTCTTATTTCTGACCAAAATAGGGGACAGTGTTATATGTTAAAGTTATATGCAAAGCATAGTTAAAAATAATTTCAAATATAAAGCTAATACATTTAATCAAATTAGTCTATAGAACTGGAAAATAGGCTGCTGAAAGTTATCTTTTAACGTGCAATGTATATCCAGTCACAAATATCAGGCTTTATGCATTTACATAAGCAATAAAGAAAATAAGAAAGCAAAGTGTTTCTTCCATTTCAAGCAACATTAACTAGTTTGAAAAAGTATCATCGTCACCGAGCTATAAATTAAAAAATTATTATTAGCTTTTGATTGATCTACGTAGTTTATTCAATGACGCTATATACAATTGCGAATAAACTAAACCGTTTTTATATACGTACACCACTGGGAGCGAATGTTATCGAGTCGCAGAAAAACCCACAATAAAATACAAATGCATAAAATACAGCCAATGTTTAGTTATTATCAACACGTATACAACTCCGGGAATAAATATAATGGCACGTGATAAGCTAAACTTAATTTTCCTTTCAAGACTATGCAAATCTGATGCATTATATAGATATGTTAGACAGAAACATAATTTCGTCTGTCGAATCACACCAACACAAAATATCATAAATATCAATAATACATTGTCAAATAACTTAAATAATGCTTATTCATTATCTGTATACGTTTATGGAAACATCTGCTATGTCTAGCGAAAATTGCACATCGTAAAATAGAGTTATGTTCGCCTGCTAATACAGGTTGTGTGAGCTACCGTGACTTAGAGGATTGCGTACGGTATCTGAACTGGCCGTCTCCTTAGCAACGGCTTCAGGTGTCGGCCTTGGCCGTGTAATAAAAGAGGATTTCTTGCCACAGCTGTGCAACTTCAACTGTAGCTGGAGAGGAGAGACAATTGTGTGGATGGAATTATGGAAGCTGCAACTAGAACTTTAGCCAGAGGAATGACACGCAAGATTGTACACTCAGACATTTTTGCCCCTAAATAAAAGCAGACCAATTAAAGGTGAAATGGTTTTACGGCCCTTTAACTACGAGGCCTTATGAGCCGAAAGGTGTGACACATGAAGTATGGCACTTATGTGATTTGTTTTGACGGTAATTGTAACTTCTTTTGCTTGTCACAGAAATACATTTTAATAACTAAAAACTTATTTACATTCTAAATAACGTGTTTCTAAGGTATTTTGAACAAGTTAACGTAATTTTTAAAGCCTCGATGTAATTTATTAAATTTGTAAATATGGCTATTCTGTGTCAACAACGAGTCGTAAGTTACGATTAAATAGTTTTATTGAAAATAATAATTGCACTTTGTGAAGTACTTTTTAAATACTGATTAATATTTATTATTTATTTGTGGAGTATGTTCACTGTAATTTTGCTTCCTTATGATATTTAACACTCTTTGCAATAGAATTTGATGGCTGGAGAATGTGACTTTGTAGTCCTTGTTTTAATGTTTGACTACAAGGAGACTTTGGTGGTTAGTTTGAAGAATGGACGTGTAATATTTTACGCCCTTTCATAATTAGATTTTCACGTGCCCATCCTACAGTTAGGATTGTAATTATCGCCACCAAAATGCAGTACGATAGAAACGCCAGCGGGTCAGGCAAGAAGAGGATCAAGCGGTAGAGCCTAAAGGCATTTACTTTGTAGTGAACGTCAAGCCAGAAGAGGGTTGCTGACCTAAGCCATTTTGGCCAGATAAATGCCAGATGAGACCATTATTTTGCCATCCTAATTTAAGTACTTTTACGTCAATTTATGTCATTTTGGACTATTGTAAAATGTTTATCTATGTTTCGGGATTGAGCAGTTGAATATTTAAAACAGTTAAACTTAGTAATTTTCTATATTTATTTTTTGTTTTAACTAAGGATAGGAAAATCCTGTACCCAGTAGTCCTGGGATTATAAAACTACGAGTTTGAGCAGCCGAGGAAAATAACTTAAGACATTTATTCATTTTAAATTCAAACCTGAGAACATTTTGAAATAATTTCTGATTTGATAATTACTTGGGAATGTTAAATTTAATTTAGAAGCACTACAGACATAAGGTAATTCAAGATCTTATTATACTGTTTGGATTTACATGCTATGTTTTTGAATTTTGGATTTCAGTCAATTCCATCTATACGTATAAGAGTTTTTAAATACTATTTCATTTAAAACTTAAGTTACGACTTTATTTGTCTTTTGGTATATATGTGTTGTGTGTTAAGTTGTATAATTAGGTGGCATAACAGCCACAGTGTACACACCTGTTACTTCCACCTAAGCTGTGTCCAACACAATCTATACGTTATCATTTATATACTAATATATGTACATACTATAATATTTATCGCAGAGGTGAAAGGAAAACACAACAGCCATGTCCAAGTAACGAATCAAACCTAGGACCTCATGCACCTAAGATCGGCGCCTAACCCACTACTCTACGGAGGCCGGCACCAATTAAAGGAAGAACACCTCTGATATTCACGAAAAAAAAAAAAACGAATTTTCAACAGAAATCCAGTTGTTTGTTACGGTAGCAGCTACCAGTCTTCTGTACTTTCGTCTTAAATGTTAGTTTAAATACAACGATGATAGTAGATTTAACTTTCCTTTATGTTCGTTCTGAGAGAAATCATCCTTCCATAGTTGGGAGATTACCAGAAACAATTGCTAACTTAATAACGGTACAAGATGTACTAAATGTTAACTTCATAGCATAAATTGTATTGTATTCTAAAAGGAAAAATGTATAACAAAACCGATTATTGTGATATAACGAGATATGCAGTTAACTTGACCTAACATTAGAGACTAGTAAATATACACTTGTTTGACTGGATTTATTTGCTTGGACATACTCAATTGCGAAATAAATGACTGTCAAAAGAAAACTAAAAATAAAAATAAGACAAGAAAATATAAATAAGCAGAGTATGCTTTAGTCATCAGGATAAATACACAACATGAAATTCCAAAACTGTAGTCTGGTCAGATAAAACAAGGAACAAACAGAAAATAAAAGAAATAACAAAAATATAAAAAAGAGAGCTAATTTGACATGCGACACAACGATGAGACGAAACAAACAGAAAAAACAACAAACAACACAAACGATGTTTGTGTCCGACTTCTTTGTGTTTTGTTTAGTCTCATCGTTGTGTCGTTTGCTGTATTTCTGTTTTAGTTTTTGTTTCGACTCAACTATAAATATTTGGTTTGCGTCACCGTATCGTTATGCTAACGCATGCGTCGTTTCTCATTCATTATCCGAGAGTTATTTCACTATTTATGTGATAGTATTAATAATGCGATTTTAAAAGTGGTTACAATTACGCTTTATAATATTCTAAACATGCAACCGATAATGAATAGAATAAAAATATTTAGATGTTTACACATACATAAATTCGTAAATTGCATTCAATTAGTTGCACATTCCTTTCTACCGGAACAATACAAGTTTCCCAGTTTTAGTAAAATTCAAGCAACTTAATAGTTATATTCAAAAGAGAACTCTAAAGGCAGATAAATATTAATGCTAACCGAATAATTTTTTTTCTGTAAATTAAATATAAACAAAAAAAATAATAAACATTAGCATGGGCAAGAATTTTTTTTTACCCTAAGGAATCTAATAATTAGATTTTGCCTAAGCAATTTCATTACATTATCTTTTTTCTTCTGTGGCATTTAATGTACTGTATTCAATGGTATAGAAACAATTGCTGTCAGAATCCTAACCACCGGACCCATTGGTACCTACTACGTTTCAACAATATGCAGAATGTTCACTGACATCAGAAATCAAACTTAAATACAATCATTACAATTACCATTTACATTTGTTTATAATTACCATCGTTTTTTTTTAATGTGACGTGAAGGACCTACAATTAAACAACCTTGTCTAAAACGAGGTATTTAAATAAAAATAGGCCTATGTTACTACAAACTGTGCACTTTTTTTTGGCATGCTCTAAAGTTTAGATTTTCTAACGACTTAATAATATTTATTGCTTTGTCAGAGGTCTAATATTGCATCGCGTTTTGGCACTAAAGATAATAGTCGTTATTGCAGCGCGTTTAGACACTAAAGATAGATACGTTTTCGGTTTTGGTGGAAAAAGTCGTTAGTTTGTATTTGTATGTAAAATTCCTTGCTCTGTAAAAACGTTCAAAATTCTTCTACCGACTGATTAGCGAAGGGTATTTACGAATAGCGACTGCAATGTAAACTGAAGACGAGCAGTGTAAGCGATCAACAAAGTTGTGGGTCTGAATTACCGAGGAGGATTTGGTGGGCTGAGCAAATTATTGATCACTTCAATATTGTCTTCGTTTATAATTCTTCCTGTGTAGAAAACAAACTGCCTTGCCGACAAATTAAACGATAAATATGTGAGTGAAATGTTGAAAAAACGTTAAGGTTGTTTCACACAAAACCATCTCTACACGAAACTTGTTTTTAGTGAACAAATTCTAATTTCTTGCATTTGTCGCCACTGAAGCATTAGTTTACAGACTCTTACTGGTAAAAGCATGATTTTTTAAAATCTGTGCAGCTACGAATGCCAAGAGCCTCCCATTTGAAGGTCGGGCTAGTCGTGACGAGAGTGTAAGAGTGTCAGTGTTGCGAAAGACAAGAGCCTCAGCGATTCTCCCCTTCCATACTCCAACTCTGAAGACGATTATAGCGCAAACGCAGTCTGTTTTCGTCACCAGCTCACCAGGATGGTCCTCGGTCAAGACCAACGACGTGCCGTCCGCCGTTAACTGTGCCATCCGTCAGACTCTGGCGTCATGATAAATGTGAGGTCTAAGGTATCCAAAGGATTCCCCAACACTCAGCAATCACATAAATGAAATAATTAATCAGTCACTCTATTGTAACATAACTTAGAGAATGTAAAACTTGTATTAACCTTTAATGTTAAACCATAGTAAGTAACACTAAATACAGCAACGTTTTAAAATAAACACTAAATCCCACTATTAACAATTAACATCTCAAATAGTTTCAATCCTATATCTGGCTAAAGCCGCCCTTTAACTAAGGAATATAACGACTAGAAATATGGTTTATAACGACGTGCTACATTCATACACGGCTAATTCTCAACAAGTATTGCTACATAAGCCTGCTAATTTTCATAAATCTACATAATCTGTAAATGCTTGCGTATATGTTCTTATTTTAATTTGTAGAAAATGGCTAACAAAAAAACTACAGTTGTCATAACACTATATCACAGTGTGACATGGATAGTGGTGTTTCAGTGTACTCATTAAATGTGTCGTCTCCAACAATTTATTGATGTTTGTTTGGCACATAATTTTACTAAGTTTTGCAAGAGAAGGTAGTCAGCAAAATAGTTAATTTTTGTACATACATTTATGATATCCTTTCGTACTGTGTTTTCTATTTATAAATCAGAAAATTCCAAACGTTTGCAAACACTGAATTAAAACAAGCACCTCAAGCACACAAATGACCTTAGAATTAGTCAAAATTTACTAAAGCAAATTGCTGTGACAACGCAATTAACTAACTACGAAAATTATTTATGTTTAGTTTAAGTAAAGTAATCAAAAATATGTGTAAATTTAATATTACATAATTAAAGAAGGGTTGATAGCTATATTAAAAAACATACATATTTGGTGTTCCTACACATGCATTCACATCATCCCTAACACACTAATTATTTGTGTTGTTTTAACTCCAGGGCGTTAGGTTCAATAGGTGGGCGCAACTGCATTTGCGGTAGTGTTCATAACAATAAGTTACTAAAATCATGAATTTACGAATATTATTTGTATGAGTTAACAAATATGTTCATGATTATTTTATTTTGTGAAGTTAGTTGCATGTTTGCATCAGCAGCGATTACCAAGTTATCTTCCGAAACACCATGTTATTCCGAAATGTTTTGAATGCATTTGAGATGAAGTTTTGTATTTAAATTTGGTCTACTTAGTAGGTTATCAATTGTTTTCAGTTTTCCCGTAAGGAAATTGTAATTTAGCATATGAAAATTTTTGTAAATGTCAAGTGAATAACATTTAGTTTTATTGAAATAGCGTAGGTGCATATTAATCAAATGTATCTTTGCTAAAATAGTTAATAAGCTATTATATATATATATATGTGTATACATATATATGTATATGTATGTGTGTATGTGTATAGGTGTGTGTATGTGTGCAAAGAAAACAGATTATATAAATATATATGTGTAGATGCAAAGAAAACAGATTATATAGATAAAATATCTGAAATAATGTAGAAAGCAGAAAAATGTTTGTAAGTAGTACCTTAAGTTGAAATCGCGATGCTGTGTTCAGTCAACGCTAATATTCTGGCCAGTATGAATGGCTGTAGGATTGTAGATACTCCAAGACAAGTGAAATTTCCGTGTACCATGTGACTTCGATGCAGTATCAATACACTTTGTAGACTATTTTTGATGAACATGCCAGTTTCACAGATCGCATGGGTATATCATAAGAGTCGTAATCACTTACATGGCGTGATGTTTTGTTCAGAAGCCATCATGACCGAGAAACATCAGTTACAGAGCTATTTATAGTTGAGAACGTAATGCACTGTGAACTGCATTGGTTAGCCACTCTTTTCCTCATGTCTTAAATCTTCATATTTTGTTTTAATTTTCGCTTTGGCGCACATCTCATTCACCTCAAGAATAGTTAGTTCTTATTAATGCTTGTGAATTTAAAATATTGAAACATACGGAGATATATAGAACAAAATAACGAAAATTCAAATTTCTTGTATAAGGGGGTTTATAAATCAAGAAATGAAAGATCTTAAATAATAATATATGGTGGTAAAAAGTTGTCCTTTCTTGTTATTATTATAAAAAAATAATCAGTGTTTTAAAATGAAATTGTAAGCTAACGCGCTGCTGGCATTTAAGCTATTTTAACGGCTGAAGTACGTTTTAGTTTTTAACGTGTAATAAATCCACAGGTAATGACCTCAAAACTTAAGTGCCGTTTTGCCATTCGAGGTTGTTAAGGATTTGTTTGTGGTACACGAGTTTATTTTTTTCTACTTTCTGCATCCCAATGAAACAAGAACACTCCCCCTCCCAACCACCCCTCGGCTTTCCTGCGACCCTTGGAAATAATACGCTTAAAAAGTTCTGAGGGGCTTCGTCATTATTAGCTTGTCTTCTCAGCAGAGGTTCGCTGAGAGGGAAAGTGTTGTTGTCATGACGCCTAGACTTTAAGGGCATGTTTTCTGGTCTTGTTTATTTTCTGATTCCGTGTCCATTGCACGTTTTCATACGGCAAATTAAATTTGCTCTCTTTTACACAAACGTTATCGGAACTCTGACCGCGAACGTATTTTTTTCTGTTATATTTGCTATGTAACCGTAAACACGAGTTCGATTTCCATTTTTAATTAAAAAAATTCTCGATGTGTAGTCCTTTGAAAGGCAACTCGGCAACGCGTTTAAAAATTGCTGAAACGAAGGGACGTGGGAAGAGTGATTTCATACGATAAACAGAATCAACAATTTAACGAGCTCGTTTTTCACTTAGTGAGTTTCAAATTGTTGAACAATTGCGTAGCGTTTTAGTCAACTTCACTCTTAAGGGAGCGGTCTACATCAATTTTTTTCAACATGTTTTTATTTTTTATTCACACCAGACACATTTTTATTGTTTCAGACACAAATTGTGACTAAATTTCGCTGTTATTAAATATTTTTATTTCTCATACTTATAGCGTAATGGCTTATTAAAGTCTAAATTTGCATATTTCCATTTAAAGGTCTACACTAAAACAAACTCATGTACCAAATTGAAAAATCTCGGATAAAGATGTCGCAGGTTACAATTTGACGTACATAAAAACAAAGAATAAAAACGTTTCGTATTTAAATAAAAATGCTAAAATTGAAAATAAAAATTTAAAAAATTCAAATTTTAAATACAAAAATATTTTATTTTGTGGTTTAACATAGCTGAATTTGCAGCCTACAACATCGTTATTCACTGTGATTTTTTTCAATTTGGTAAGTGAGTTGGTTTTAGTGTCGTTCTTAAAACGGAAACATGCAAATTTTGGCTATAACGAGCTATTACACACAAAAAAAAATGCGAGATAAAGAAATTTATAAGAGCAAAATTTAGTCACGTTTTGTATCTAAAACAAGGAAAAAAATATCTGATAAAAATATAAAAATAAAATCATGGTGATGAAAATTGCTGTACACCGCGCCCTTAAGGTTTGAGAATTAGTATTTGAGAAATGAAAGAAGAACTGTATAGGATTTCCCGTTTGTCAATGCCCCATTTCAATATAGTTTATGCTCTAATAACTCATTGCACAATTGGGTTAACTTTTGTGTTAGGGCCTGACTTTATTAATTAGACATACGTCATGAATATTCATTAAAAATAACAAGGATTTTGTTACAATTCCACTAAATCCTTTACCATGTGTACACATACACACACGCTATGTGAAATGTAAACAGGAATTTACGTTTGCGAGACTTTGTGAACATATATAATTTGCCGTCAGCGCACTGTAGTGTAAGTAATACAAATTACAGGAAACGAACTAATTGATGCAGAAACGCAACATCCACAAAGTTACAGCAGAGTAATTATACGAAACTCATTTAACTAAATGTAGAGAACAACAACTTCCAGTGAAGTTGATAATGAACTTCGGATCCACAAAATATTTATCATCAAACGTAGGTCTTGCTTTTGAATATTTTCGTAGTATAATTTGATTCCAACAGGGAAATGACGTTACAAACAAAGAAAAAAAGATACGGTAAAAAGTTTTGCGCTGTTGGAGAAAGTAGATATTCTTCCGTGGGCACAATAATAAAACGAAAAAATTTTGCAAGTGTGGTGATAAGCGTAGGAAAGTTTATGGAACTCGTTTTACAAAATAAATTTCTGAAATCTCCAAAACAGTCTTTTTAAAGGTAGCCACAGAAAAAAATTACACATCAACTTGATGGAATTTGTGTGAACAATAGAAATCAGTTAGCGAAACTACTAATGCAAAATTGTAAATGTTACAATCCATTAACGATAGGCAAATTACAAATTGTGAGATTAATAATAAACTGTGGTCAGTTGACAGTGTGATTTTCAGGCAGTTTTCCATAACATCCATTGCTACAAAAATTTAATGTAAAATAAATTTTGGTGTTTTCAGTGGAGACAAGTCTAGGACGACAGTGTTCTTCTGATATTTATTTATGTAGAGTTGGCCCCTCTTGTACGATGGCGTTTTGCAGTGTTGTCAAAGATTCAGCAATAGCTTTACATACAAGAGTAGTAACATTTATGGCAGTATTTTGCCCCGTTGGACCCCGTAGACTAAAAGTAAGCTTCGTGGCCACTTCAAAATATTTTGTCATTTTGGAACTAATTTTTTGTGGTGACCAAAACAATTTTTTTTTTACTTTCCCAGTTTAGTTTTATAGTGACTACAAAAATGCGTTTTAAGATAAAAAAAATGGTGAGGTCCATATTGGCAAAACATTTTGTAGCCACCACAAAGCCGTTTTCTTTTTCTGTGTAAAGCTAAGGTTTCTTAAAATATGATGTACTACTTAACTACTGTACTTTGAAGTATTATTTTGTTGATACACATTATTTATCACTAAAGCAAAATAGTTCCATATGTTTAACGTCCTACATTAACTTAAAACTGCACTGCGAAACACACAAAATAAAATAAGATCTTCTCAGAAGCATCTTTAATACGAGCAAATTTGTAACCTATGTGCTTTATAACAAATAATTCAAGATCATTTAGCATACTTCCATCATGTGCTTATTGGTATTGGACTGCTAAATGCGAAAATTATCTTTGAGCTTAATTCGTCAAGGACGATAGTTGACTTCACTTGCGATACGAGAACAGCATCGTATGTTCGTGCATTCCGTCAAACTACCGTTCAGGCACTGGCAAGTTCGCGTAATTGGCATCGCTGGTTGTGGGACAAACACGGAAGGAAAGTTGGTTCAACCGCTCCGGGGCTGCACCACGTTTATTTCCGCACGAGCGTCTGGATCTCGGAAAAACTCGGGATTATTCGTTTATCATTGACAATTGGGCGCCACAATATTTTCATTATTTGTAGTTTCCTTAAAAAACTAAACCGTCCTTCAATTCAGCGGAGGGGAAGTGTCTTGCTCAGTCTCCAGAATGAACGAATGCTCCGAAAACTTTCGAAGAGCGAGAAAGTTCAGGATTCTCAAAGGTACGATGTCAAGCGGACGACTCGAATACTCTATCGTTAATAAAATCTGAACTGCTCATCAAAATTCGATGATATCTTTTTGCCGAGTAGATATTTAATCAGCGGACGTTTATTTATGTAGCACTAAGCGGTAGTATGCTGTTAAACCTTGTGATGGCTAGATCACATCTTAGTAGACTGTAAAATAACTAGTCCTGAGGATTTATGTTCCCTTTCATATATTTCGACACACTAACGTATCATTGTACAGCAGTCACAAGCTATGGGAGATGCAAAGCAAAGTGGCTGACATCTGGTACTAAAATTCTGAACCTTCGGAATGGTGATACCGACTGCAAACGATGTATTTGTACACGTGCGTAGCGAAGCAATTTACTGTCCATAAATAAATATTAGGTGGAAAAAGTACTGTTCTCAATTGTAAAAATACGAGTTTTACTAAAAATGTGTTGCTATGTGTATATAACGAGTCCTGTCGAGAGAGAACAATGTAAAAATATCGTTACAAGTGTTGTCATTTCTACACATCGCAACTTCTGTCCAACTAATTGCATTAATACAAACAGTGTTCTCTCGACTAATTCTGTACAAATTCCGTATTTATTGTAGTTAAAAATCGTTGTTGTCATTAACCCTGCTTTATTAAGAACTAAAAAAGTTAGGTATAGCCTCGTTCATATGCACCATTTTAAATTGTTGAAATGACAGTGTCGTAAACGTGTCTACGCAGTTGTAAGCGTTAAAATACATACTCGTACTTAGCATGCGAGTCTTATTGAAAATAATTTTCCGTTTTATGTTTATTATTTAAAAGTAGATTTCATCCTACAAAAAATGTTACAAAAATTATTCGAAGCTACGTTTGCATAATGTTTCGTTGATATCTAGTAACGTGAAAATATAGTCTCTTACTATCCCATTTTTTATATAAAGTATTAGTCTACTTGCAAAAAAAATCAACAGCTTGAACTAACCTTCAAGTACAGTATTATGTAACTTATAAGCATTCTTTCGCCCAAATTTTAATAAATTTTGTAGTTTGCCAAAACATTATACTTCAATTTTTTCTTGTAAATTGTATTTTCGGCGTAACAAAAATCATTGACTGATACACAATCTCTACGCGGCTTTATTTCGCGTCCCTTCTAGTACACACTTCAACGAATAATATGGAATATATTAAAAGCATTTACTATACGATTTGTATTAAAAAGTTCATCGTGATCAATATTAGTTTATATTCGTAAATTAAACTCTGCATTAAATCCACACGAGCACTTGAAAATGAAAATAAACTGGCGTCTCCATTGGAAAATTCGTTTCCATCACCATTCCGGCCGTGTGCACGGCGCGATGGTGCTGCTCCTAGCGTTGCTTTGCATCTCCCATAGACGACCGTTCGGTTTCTCTGCTCTCTGGCAACTAACCCTCGAGCCCCTTCATAATCTTGAACCCCCTCCCCGCCTAGCCGGATACCGCTTACCACACCTTAGCTAGAAAGGGGCACAGGAAGGAGATACTTCAATGCATCCCAGTTAACAGCATACAAGACCGAACATGCTTGACTTTCAAGTAAAAAATTTATAACTGTTCTTAGAAAAATAAAGGCTTGAAACTATGAAATCCACAAAAATGGAAAACTCTAATATTTATAATTTTTAATCTGAAAATATCCAGGCATCTACAATAACCGAATTTAAAAAATACTCACATTTTGATTTGAAAATAATTTTACCATATGAAAATCTCTGCGCGAAAAGTTTACGGATGTTAAAACTATTTTCAAATAAAGCGAGGGTGTTTTTTTAAAATTGGTTATTGTAGAGGCTAATATATAAGCATATTGAAAATTATAATAATTATAGTTTTCCATTTTTGTAGATTACGTGGTTTCAAGCCCTTATTATTTCTAAAAACTGATTTTAATTTTTACTCGAAAGTAAAGCATAGTACCGAATAGTGCTATACAGGATGTTACTGAAACACGCCAACAAACTCCGGCAGGCGATTCCTGATGAAAAATCAAGTAGAAATAATGCTTTGAATTTCTCGCCTAAACTTAGTATTAAGGGAGTAACAAGTCTTTGGATATCAAAATTTATATTTTTATTTTCCCAAAATATCGTAAAACAAATAACGTAAAAAATAAAATCTTCAGCATTTCTTAATGCTGTTGGGACCTTCAAACCAATAGCAAGTACAACTTGGTACCTTCCACCCTTGTGAAAATAATAGGGGTGGCTACCTTCTAATTGTACACAACTTTTTACCGTCAGGATTTTCGAACATTTGAAGATGGTTTATTAGGAAATGGGACCTGTGTAACAAAAAATGTCCACTTGTTGCAACTGTCTGGGAAATACTGTTTGTGCTCAAAACACACTTGAATATTCGGGGAGACATACATAGCCTAGACAAAAGGCAATCCTGCGAACATCCATGTCATGGGTGCAGCGTATAAACAACGGTGGACATTCACATTAGACAACAAGTACAATACTGTTAAAGTCGCAGATGTTTGTTGCTATTATTCTGCGTACATATTGTAGCAGTTGTGAACGACAATGGTAGGACCCAGGCAGTTGAAACATGTGTAAATGGTATTGTGTTCGTCATGCTGATAATAAAAAACAAACACGAATAACGTCGTGAGGTAATACTTGAAAAAATAAAAATAATAATACAGTGTCGGTATCAATATTGTTTCTCCAAAGTATGACAGCACAACCGCCACAGCGGTCTAATGGGCACGATGCTTGTCTCACTACAAGGCGATATGGTTTTGATTACGGCAGGAGGTCACACCAATTTCCACTTGTGGGAATCGTGCCGGTACATTGGCCGGTGGCTTTTATCGTGGATCTCTAATTTTCCTTATCCTGTATTCCCAGTGAAACTCCATGTTCACACCATGTAACACCTCTTTGCTTCTCATAATCTTAAATGTTACGAACCGTCATAATCTCTTCATTTATTCTGACAGTATTCTTACAAGAAATCCTTTATGCTTAGAGATGATGGTTTATCGCGGGAAAACTTGACAATTTGCTGGGTTTCAACGAACGTTCAGCTTATCAGAAGATGACTGGCTTTCGCTTGTACGAGGAGATGTTGCCCCTATTTGACTGTGCCAATAAGAATCCCGCTGTTTTAATATGTTATGTCTATTATTGGTCTACAGACAGCTACATTGGGTCAAACTTACATCACCCAATCATACATGTTGCAAGAAACTACAGTGTTTTCAAAGGTATGTTGGCACAAAACATTTTCGCGATGTACCGCCACCTCCATTAATGCTTATTGCTGATTCTAAATTCATAAAATGTAGATTTTGATATTCAAAGACTCATTAATCCCTTAATATAAAGTTTAGACGAAAAATTCAAAATATGTTTGCTTGTTTATTTTATAAGGAATCTAATGCCGGAGTTTGTCGGTGTTGTTCAGGAACACCCTGCATAAATAAACGTCCGCTGATAAAATATCTACTCGGGGAAACAAACAATCTCATAGAATTTTGATGAGTAGTTGTATTTTATTGACAATCGAGTATTCCAGTCGTCCGCTCGACATCGTACATTTCCATACTCCTTTACACGACCCAGGCGCTCGTATTCACGCCCCTCCTCCTCCCACGGCATTCAGAAGGCTCGCTACCCCCAGACAACAGTTAGTGCCTGAGTTCCTAGAGCGCTTTCTGTCTCCCCCTTACCTCAACCCCTGCCTGTACCTCAGCGACACACTAACGCCTTTTAGTCTCTGGAGGACGCACCTGGTGGGTCCCCGTAACGAATACTCGAGCGAAGCGGTGTGCGCCATTAACCCTCGTTACAACCAGACTTCTCCTCTTCTGTCAGCTTCGCCGCTGTGTTGTTCTCTGTTGCGTACCTTCCACCAACGTAACACGGCACTGCATTGTCCCCCACACAAATTATGCCTGCAGCCCCACACTACGTTAGATGCCCCACGGCAAAGGCTAGAGCCACGATTTTATGGCGAAAAGATTTTTGCCACATTTGGTTTCGATGCGTCATGTGCGCACCTGCAGCTCTGCTATATCGTCTGTGATTGGATGATTTTACTCTCACTGGCCTTGGAAAATTATAGACGTACAGACTCACAATAATCGTATTCTGATTGGTGCAGTCAAATGAGAAACGTGTCTGAACAGAGACACGCTGCCAATAACCTTGAAATAGAACTGCCGATGTGCACGTGAGACACTGAAACAAAGTGGGGCAAAAATCTTTTCGCGACAAAATCGTGGCCCTAGCAAAGGCACGTCTTCCTACAGTTTCACACCTTCTGCATTAGTCTACACACACTGTTAAAAAAAAATTCCTAGAATGTCCAGGAAGTAATTAACCTAAACTCAGAACGGGACAGTTAACATACTTCCACATTGTGAATATGAAAACTTTTACACTTGTTACAATACAAGTCTGGTAGCTTAAGTATGCGTTTGACTGTTCTATAAAAAGGTTTAGGAGTGCTACCATGGATGTCTGGGAAACAATTCTACCATACCTACTTTCTTAGCGCTCCTGTGCGCGTGTGTGGAAAATGTACAAACAATTTTTTACAGTGGCACTCCACAAGCAATGTCAGACAACAGTTAACAAGAAAGTTTAGCCTCACCTTAATTGAAATCTCGCTACTCCGTTTCGTTTTGATTCAGAGACGAAGGAAAAAAAACTATTTAATTTCCTTTGCAGTGATACATATATATATATATTTTTTCCCCTAAAGATATTTAAGGAACTCGGTTTCCATCGCCATATTGAATTGTATTATTTTTCGCTTTTTTAGAAGTCTGATAAGGAAAATTCCAAATACGCGATCATACCGCAAAATCTGTTTACTTTCTGCTATATTACAAGCATGGAAATATAACTAGTAATGTACAGTTAGATCGCAATATGTCGGGTAAATTATGAATGTAAAAAAACTGCCATACAGATTGCGGTGTAACAGTAAGTTACCAGCTCAACCGTAAGGTTTGTACTGTAGCGAAATGTGAATAGAATTTGAGGTATAATCGCATATTTAACATTTTTCTACTCAGAATTACGAAATAGCGAAACATAATATAATTCAATATGGCGACTGAAACCGAGCCTTAAGTTTACATTTTACAATATTATTGTAAATAACTTAATGTTACTTAAGAAAACTACAATTAGAAAAATAATAGTTACGATGTTTGATAACTAAGATAACAAAGGGGTTTTTATGAAAGTGAACAATGTTTACGATGTCTTGTAAAGAATAGTATATAAACATAATTTACTATATCCTCATTAGTTATACAGAGACCACATTGGGGAGCCTTACTATCGTTTATGTCTGTCGGCGTGTTTTTCTCGTTGACCGTCAGTTTCTCCCTCTCTTTCATTTAGGTGCTGCTCTATGTTCACCTAATATAACACTGAAAGCAAAAAAATTTATTATAAAATTCATAACTTATATATTAAATTAAACATAATAAAACGAATATTCAATTTAACAATTTCAAAGACAATTCATTCAAAATAATAAGTTTTAAAAAGTGAAGTTTCTGAAAGAATATTTTTATGTGTAATATTTTGCAAATATTAGTCTTTAATGCTGTATTTCAAGACGTAAACATAAATTATACTCCACAATTGAAACAGTAACTTCAAAAAAACCCCAAGTCAAGAAACAAAGATTGTTCAAGAGAAGTGAACAAAAAAAAATATAAGAACTACAGTGATTAGCTGGTCTCTAATGCAGCAGCAAAAGAGAAAGAGGAGTGTTATCCACGTCATTCAAAGAAACCAAGTTCATAGAACTCGCAGTAATAACGCCATTTGAGCAAATGTATGGACTTTGGTAGTTTTTTTTTTAAATCACCATTTCAACAATACGTAGATATTTTCAAACATCTCATCTATCACAATAGTTCTCAAGACCACTGTTTCCTATTTACACCGTTATTGTCAATATCAACGGTTTTTTTGATACCAAAAAGGAGCAAATATCTTTACACCCGTCACGTCGATGTATTCATAATATTATATATTCCTATGAAGAGCTGTTTTTTTTAAATACAAAATTATAACTTTCGGCTGCTGTCAACTTAAATAACATATAATTTATTCAAAAAATAACAAAAAGTATATAAATTTTGATTAAAAAATTTGGGCTTAGTAGTGAAAACAATTTTCAAAGCCTGTACGTGACGGTCTAACGATAAATGGCCATGTTTGAATTTGATCAATTTTGACGTATAGGTTACACTTTTTCTCTCTTCAAATCATAGTTTAATAAAAAATATGCTGTGACTACAAAAAAAATATGCTGTCTGACTACGGCTGGATTCCACGTTATAGCTCAGCAGTAACAGAGCGACAAGGGCTTCACTGACTAGTGCGATTTAGCTCAAACTGCGAAATACATTGGACTGTTGTGCAATGTTGCGTCCTACCGCGGGAAATAAGACGGCACTGCCATTATGTTTGTGAACAGTATGTAGAGATGAGGGTTAATCGCGGGTAAACTTGACTGTTTGCTGGAATTCAACGCATGTTCAGCTTTTGAAAAGATTACCGGCTTTCACTTGTACGCGGAACTGTTGCCCTATTTGACTGAGCCAGTAAGAATCCCGCTATTGTAATATTTGATGCCTATTATTGGTCTGCAGACAGCTGCGGCACAGAATATTTAGGAATACAGAAGTGAAATAGCCTGTAGTACGGCGAACTCAGTCACACACGCCAGCAAAATGGCTTCCCTGGCCAGCAATATGGCGGAAACTCCTACCGCCAATCAGGGTAACGTGGCATCCCTGCTAGCCGGTAGCAAGGCCAATAGGAAACTTGCCGTAACGTGCAGGAACCAAACATACACGGGGCTGGTATCAACAGCCTCGCGCAGCCAATAAGCGACGAAGTTCGCTCGTATCAAACGAGCCGACACATCATTTCACGTCTGTATTAATATTTAGTCTGTGGCTGCGGTATGCCACAAGAAACTACAATGTTTTCAAGGGTATGTTGACACAAAAAAAATTTCGCTATATACACCATTATCTCTAACAATATGTAGTTTCGTTCTTTCGTCATATGATCCTTAGGTATTTTCGCATCGATAAGGGTACAAGTTTTGATATGTGACTGTTCGAAAAAAAAATTAATACGTTTTAGCTGCAGGCCTCACTGAAGTGATCAGAATAGTGTTTTCATTGCGCGCAACGTTCTAATAGATCCACACAGACCCTCCTTAAAACGAGTGTAGTTTTATGTAACCAAGGTTGGTGAGGGGGTGAAGGGGTTTTACGTATCGTCGACAGCGAGGTTATTCGAGACGGTGACACATGATTTGGTACAAGGACAGGAGCTGGGAAAGGAGTCGGCCATGGCCTTTGTTAAGAGGAGTCCTCGACTGGCGCATGGACGGCGTTGCAGCGTGTCACACGTATTGGTTTTTACGCGAAACCGCTTAACTTATTCAGATTATGTTTATCTACGAAAAGAACACACACTTGAAACTATGCTTCTATGTTTTCAAAAATTCAGCACGCTTGTTAGATACGTGAATTTCGGCCTCTCAAAATGGCTAAAAACGGTTGTAACACCGAAAATATTACTTGAATTCGTAAAATGCAAAGCGAGGGGCATGCGTTGATCTTTTACTTCATACTGTTAAAAAATGAAATGTTGTGGTCACCGCTTAAAGCCACGTAGAAAAAAGCCTACGACGAAAACCTTGCACGCCAGTTTGGTGCGATGCGAATAAAGGCGATATTCTCCTCGTCAAGCGTGGGACACTGGCTCTTATCGCTACACTGTTCCCACGTCTCAAAGGTGGAAATCCTACACCGACGATGACTCTTCTTAACGAACAATCACAACATTCGCCTGGAGCGATTTCAGGAAATAGTGGAAAACCGGAATCAGGATGGCTGGAGTCGGGAATCAAACCCGCGTCCTTTCTCTGTAATCAGTGCTCCAAGAATATACATATTACATTTATAAACAATATACACGTTAACATGCCACTGAAACAATGTTTTCACAACAAGATAACGGGGGAGGGGACTGACCTCGTGATCAATTTTCTCCGTCGACAACGAAGCGGATTCAATAAGTACGACAAAATAGAAGTCCTCAGAAACAACAAACGCGTTGATGGAAGTGGAGCTGAAGAGAAGACGGAGGCAAAGATAAAGTAAAGGGTCCGCCATTGTTATTCGTTATCGTCTCCTTCTGTTCCGCAGTTCGCACTTGGCGTCGCTCACTCTAGCGTCGATTCTCGGTAACAATGCACTAGAAGATACGACGCACTCAGTTATTTTCCTTCCTCGGGGAAACAAACGAAGAAAGTGCGGGAAAGAGTAAAAACAAATTACGTGCCATCAGAGCCAGAAAAAAAAACACTCCGAATATGTTCATAATGGCTATCCGTGTTTGCATAATTTTTTGACTGCTGCCATTTAAGGAATTTATCGAGTCTGTGAAGTTACCTCGCATGCACGCCAAATTTTTATTTAATCGCCGGGCAATAAACGAACAAAGCAATAACTGTCGCAATAACAGTAATTCCCTTCGCGGAACTTTTTTAATTTCGGTTTCCAGAGAGGAAAATATAATAATAGTATCCCGTATAGTTTAAAACAAACAGCCGGAAACTTGCTAAGGACAATACGTTTTTTGTTCGTAAATTTTAGAGTGTGGAAAAAAATGAAAAGCAAGCAAAAACCGTCCTTATAAAATGGAACAGACTATGTGCATGGGAATCTGCTGTGAAAGATATAAGGACTGTTTTCGTTACTAAAAATGACAGTGAATAAAAATAGATATAATTAAATTTTCATACAGTACTGTTTAAAACATTTATCGCAATTCAAAACGGCATCTCACTTTACTTTTTTTTCCTATACAATGAACTGCGAAAAATAAATACAGAATTCCAGTTCTCTACACGTGTTGCAATAATGTCACCACAGGCAAAATGCTGTTGCGTTTGTGCATAGTTTATACTGAACATTAGTTTAACAAATAAAAAATGCATTTTAGCCCAACAGTAACGTGTGTTTTTCTCACTCTCAATAGCATAAAATAAAACTTTATGAAACAACCAGTGTGAACACACATTTTATTACTTCCAGCAATTAAGCTGACTACAGTTACGTAATAAGCAAATTGTCGTACTCGTGTTACTGAACCCCGTGTGTCTACTTGACGACTGGAACAGGTTCCAGTTCCCGAAACGTCGTTATACTGACTGTCTATAAAACTACTGTGTTTTGTTTCGTCTTTTGTTTGTGTCGATTTGTGGTTTTTTTTTCTGTTTGTGTCTGATATCTTTTTTCGTTTCGTCTCATCGTTGCGTCGTTTGTTGTGTTTCTGTAAATGTCTGATATCTACTGTGAATTTTTTTTGTATCGTCTCATCGTTATGTCACACATTAACTTCGGTTTTATTATTTTTATTTTTGTTATTGCATTTATTTTCCGTATGTTCCTTGTTTTCTTTAACTCGATTCAGTTTTCGGAATTTAATGTTGTGTATGTATTCTGTTGACAATATCATACTCTATGTTTTTGTCTTATTTTTAGTTTTATTTTGTAAGTTAATTCTTTCGCAACGGAGTATGTCGAAGCAACTAAATCCAGTTATCTTTAATATTTATGACCTGAAAATTTTTCTAGCACAAAAAATAAATCGGTGTAAACGTTTCACCAATCTCAAAACTTAAACATATTTGGCCGAAATAAAATACAGTTCTTGGATGTTAAAAGTGTTGGGGAGCTCTCAGTTTAGATGACCAGACTATACTAACACAATAGCAGTTTGTAATCGACTCAGTTTGATATTAAAACTAATTCCCAAAGTTTGCATTAACATGTTTGGCAACGTCACTGGGGAGAAATAAAACATGCACGTTTAATTGCTGCTTTGAGCTATCCTTATTTCTGTCGGGAAGCCGACTGGGAGGCTGCCGAACAGCGAACAGAACTTCGGCCGTTACAAGAATATTCGAAAACTTCCTAGCGTACGTAAGTTATATGTCTGCTTAGTAATAGTTAGAAATGATGGTTAATCGCAGGAAAAATTGACTGTTTGCTGGGTTCAACGCACGTTCAGCTTACCAGGAGATTACTGGCTTTCACTTGTAAGTGGAGCTGTTACCCTGTTTGACTGAGTCAATAAGAATCCCGCTATTGTAATATTTTATGCCGGTTATAGGTAGAGACAGGAAATTTCGCGAAAACGTTCTTGCAGCACTTTGTTTCAGTGCCTTACCAGCGCACCTGCAGCTCTGCTATGTGGTCAGTGATGGATGCCGTAACACCCAGCGTGTGGAGGTTAAACCAGCAAATCACAGACGTGATGAGTCGCAGTTATCCGCGTACTGACTGGCTCAGTCAAATGAACAACGACACTGCACAAAAACACTCTGCTAATAGCAATGATGTTCAGCTGTAGGTTCGCACATACGGCACTGAAACAAAATGGGGCAAAAATTCCTGTCCCTAGTTATTGGTCAGCAGGCAGCTATGTTGTGTCAGCAAATCATACGTGTTGCAAGAAACTACAGCCTTTTCAAGGATACGTTGCCACAAAACATTTTCGCGATTGTACCATCACCTCCAGTAACAGCATTTAAAGAACTATACACACGTATATACCAATTTAAGGTCCTCTATGTATCTCTAAAGTATGTAATTACTCATCCGAAAATGCGTAAGTACGTGTTTTGTTATTTTCTAGGTTAGAAAATCTTGGTGCAAAATCTTGTAAAAGGCATAGGCGTTCGCAATACACCTGCATGTAAAATATTGCATAATCAATAGATAGGGTGACTATTGAATGTCTCGTAGTCTAGTTTTCGGCGAGGAGACTGCACGCCAGTTGAAGTACTTGGGCCTAGAGTCCAGGACGTGGTGTGATGCATGTGCTGTGTCGCCCTTACTGCTTCCGCACTTCGAGACCGCAAACGCGCAATATACGCTCACCCAGGAGCGACCAGCTTAGCCTAACTCATAGAAATATATACAAGACAATCTTACCAGCAGGATAAGGAAAAATTCGCCAGTTTCGTTAACTACATGTTAGAATAAGATATTCTGTGTATCCCCGACAATTTGTCTCTTAGCTGCTACTTACAGAGCCAGTGATTTTTGGTGAAAAGAATTCTGCAACAACTTGCCTTACGTGTACACCTGCAACACTGCTTCGTAGTTATTGGTAAAATATAATATGGCAAAGGCGTGGCTCATTTGACTGCACCAACCCGAACAATGTTACCGCGACACCACTCGTCCGTGATCTGCGAGTAGGAGCCCGAGACGCCGAACGTTAAAAACTTCCAATCACTGACCATGAAGCAGAGAAATATATGTGCACATAAGACATTGAAACAAATTGATGCAGAGTTCTTGTTACCAAAAATCACTGGCTGTACAGTGATACTCGTGAGAAGAACCGACCGTGAACGAATAGACGGGGCTTGAATATGCATACGACAGTGAATTCTAACATGCAGGTCTCTGAACTCCATAACATAATTTTTCCTTTCCCTTCTTAAGAAGCTGTGTCACCTCATTTGTAGGTACTGGAAAAATTCGCGGGGTCACTGAACTGCAGGCTAGCCTCCAAGAATATTTGTGTACTCAGGAAGACAGCAGCTGTTCATTTGCTGCTCGCTGACACTGTGAAATGGACCTGCATTTGGTTACATTTTCACTATTGGCTCAGCGTCTTACACGAGGTGTCAAATAAATGAAGGACCAATTGTGAAAGTGATACGAACGCACAGTTGGTGAAATTTTAACTTGTGCCTAAAAGAAAAATCGAATTTTTCAAATTGCTATTTATAAGTGACTTTTAAGCAAAGACCCTAGTGGTTTGAAACTAAATTAGTGTCGTATTTTCCTTACTTTATTTGTGTATGCCCTATGACTGGCCTAATATTTTTGTCTTAAGAGTTAGTGAACGCCAGGTTTTTTTACTTACTTTTGAGGCAAGGCGTTAAGCCAAATATAACACGTTCGTCATACACCCCATCGCCTCTAGGCACGAAGGACTAAACTAGCGTGAAGTGTTTCTGTAGAATTTTTTTTTCAAAGGGACTTCAAGTGATAACCCCATTATTTTATTTGTATAAAGTATGTGGTAAAGTCCAATGCAGGTTTATACAATTTTGTTTTATGATTAAACGGTCGATGTTTTCTCAGCTACAGCAACGTGGAAAAGTAAGTAATTTCTAGCACTTTTGTGGAACTTTGTAATCATATATTAAAAAACAATATGGATAAAGTTTGAAGCGTATTTTCTTTTCGTAGATAAACGCATTGGAAACATTTTAATGGCTATGCAAGAAAAATTACTTTTCGTATCTCGCTACAGCAGTGCTCACGCGCCAGGTCCAGGAACTCTTAAGAAAGACTCTCGGATCCTTGCGATTCCATATTTGTAAACGTCTACAGCGTGATACTTTAATAAAAGGATTGAAATTAACAATACAACTGTAGGCTACGAGTTTATTTGTATTTAGATATGGACGATTAAAACTGCAAAAGTAAATAAATAATATATATATGTATATATATATATATATATATATATATATATATATATATATATATATACACACACACACACACACACTACTATTGATAAGATTCGTTAAAAAGTGCTCGTCTTACCATTAAATATTTTAATTAACGAATTTAAAACGAAACGATACAGTTAAGATATTATTAATCCGAGAAAATATTCATGTTAAATAAGTTACGTTAAGGCCATGATATTTAGTTTCTACATTTTTTTAACGATATTAATTTTATATGCCTAAACGAAATCAGACACATGTCTCACAGTTTAGTTTAAAATCGACTTCTCCAAGTTGACTGATTTTGTCAGGGCAGTAAATATTATGGTTTTAGCTAAATATATATGTATGTAACAAAAGTCTAGTTAATTGACTTTTTAGAAGAAACCGCATAATTTTTTGTTTTAAAAAAAATAGCTGTCACGACAAAAACCATTCTAAACAAATATGCCATACAGATTTTAGATATCCGATCTCGTTTAAGATTTAAAAAATAACTATCGAAACAAACAGTGGAAACTAAGGCCACGTTGTTTAGGTTTGCAGAGGTTTCGAAAAAAAATTTAAACGCAAATTAATACATATATAAAAAATTCATCGTACAGTTTTAAAAATTATATATCATCGTTTGTAGCTGAGTTTCTCTGCTGCAATATACCAAATGGATTTTTAGATTTTTGCCCCTGAAATATCACGTATTTTGTGGTTAAAATAAGCCGAAATGAAGCAAAATAATTTTTTGCTAGCAAACGGTATATTATTAAAAAAAAAAAAAAAAACACTCTGGCAAAATTGTGTATCTTATGACTGTAAACAGTCTCAAATTTTTTAAAAAGCATTTCGTTAAAAAATATTCCAGTTACTTGCAATTGTTCGAAAAAAATTATAGTCCATGACCTCAAGGAAATATTACAAGCTATCTTCAGCTACAAATTCAGTAAAGTGTAATAATATAAATAATACGGCCGATAATATTTCTGGGTGTACAAGCCCTCGTTTATTTGCAGTGACACAGTATTTATTTTTCTGAATGGCTCGATGATTTCCTATCGTTTTCGCAGGTGCCGTTCATCACGCGCCGTGTCTCGTACATTCTTCAAGCTGATGGGTGTGACAGCTTCCTCTTTCGCAGAGCACTATTTGTTCGCCTATAAATTGTCTGCCTTACTGTTCACCCCCGTATACCTTGACGTCGCGCGGGAAAAACAGCCCGATTTACCGCTATTTCCGACTCGAACATATACCATCGCTTTTATACAAGAATTTGCAGTACTTGGGAGATATTTCTGTAGAAAATAAGGTACCTGTGCCGAATATGGCCTGTTTATGGTTCACAAATCATGTGTGCCTAAGTAATTAATTATGTTACTAATTATAACACATGGCTTGAGATGTTGGTATATCGCGGAAATGTTCTGGGCCAACATACGCTTGAAAATGCTGTAGTTTAGTACAACTTATGTGATTGGGCGATATACGTCTGACACAACGCAGCTGTCTGCAGATCAACGACATGAATCAAACATCACAATAGCGGGATTCTTATTGGCTCAATAAATAGGGCAACAGCTCCACGTACAAGAGAAGGCCAGTAATAATCTAAGAAGGTGAACGTGTGTTGAAATCCATCAAACAGTCAAGTTTTCCCGCGATTAACCAATCATCTCTATACATGGATGGTATATGTTCATATCGGAGATAAGTGTGTATCGATCCCACACTTTGAACTATAGTTGGCCACATTGAGAACTGGGTTATATTCGGTACAGGTGTCTTATAAGTCTTCCGCGATGTGCAGTATTATCGGATCTAACACAGAAACTTCCACGACATGATATGTGTCCAGGATAAATTTCCTTCCGATTGTCTAAACTCTATACAGGCTATCCAGAAAAAAAAACGCATAAAAGAACACCACGCGAATCCTGGGTAAAATTGGAGACGAAAATGTTGGTGACAAAATGTTGCACGATGATATTTTACATGCATAGTGTGGCATCATTGCACTGTAGTTATAATCCCCTCTTGCATTCCACAGATTTCTTACTTATCTTAATACCAATGTTCTGGCCTGAATATTATGGGTGAAGGTTGAAATCCCAAACATAACTGTAGGTTTGCTTGCCGTAACATACATAAAATAATTCCGGGATGTGGATCGCAAGATGGTACTTTCTCCGTGCACTGTTGCCTCATTGTACACGTAAAAGGTAATCGTACAATATTTTCCCACGTAAATTTTCGTCTTCACTTTAGACCTGGTTACGCGCAGTATGCTTATTATGCGTCTGTTTCTGGATAGTCTGTATAATTGAACTCCGCTGTTCAGAATTTGTCTCGCATATAGTGACAAAGCTACATTATTTATGAAACTAAAACTTTATATCGTGCCGGTTTCATGTAGCTAGATAATAATAGTTAATTTAAAGAAAAAATCGCGAGCATGGTTAATAAAATGTAACCCGAATTTGATAAAATGGAAAATTGACAAACATAATATAATACCGATGTAAACTAGACCCGTAACAAACCTAAACTACATCAATGTTTGAACAAACAGTGACGGATGGATTGTTGAGTGCAAAGGTGCTTACGAAATCTCCCTTTAACTGTACGGTATTTCCATGTTGTGTAATATCATATCAGTAAGTTTGTAAATAATTGTATTATTTCGCTACTGAAGCAATTGATATTCGAAAAAAACAGTAAATTACTTATCCATGTGTCAAGTAAAATATACGTAATAAGCAATAAGGTTTAATGAGTGATTTGCTTTCCCACAAATATTTGTGAGAATGAGTCACACCATATTTTCCTTTAATGTATAGTTACATAACATAGTCTAAGAAGACTAAAAAATTAGTAAATACATTTCGGCACCTTAAAATTAACAAATCTTATTCTAGTTAAGGAAACAAGTAATTGAGAGGGAGGGAAGACCAAAACGAAAAGGTTCTCAGCATTTTGATCATGTTACCAGTGTATAAATGACTGAAAAATGTTCGATAGCCAGGATTAGCTAAGCATGTCAGTGAATTATTTTTCCATTTAAGAGCGCTCTTTCTATAATTCCTTCTCAGCTTATACATCTGAGATCAGTGGCAGCTCGTCGGTTGTTGCCATGTGGGGCTGTAGATAGTCGGAACTGTACACTCTTGATGAACGCGCCGTAGACCAACGACCATGAAATATTTGCCGGTTACTAGATGTGTTGTGACCACTCAGTAGTAAGGGGCACCTGCACATCAGCGTGTCAGGGGCTGTAGAGTCAACCAGCGCACATCCCTGTACAGTTCTTGGCAATTGTAGCCCTACCTGGCAACAACCCACGAGCCGCCACTGTCTGAGATTACTTTTATAAATAAAACTAGCAGTACGCCCGCGGCTTTGCTCTCGTGTATTACTCAGATCAGATAATATTTACTTTAATTGAAAAATCTCTTTGTACACCAGAAATGTAGTTCTGTCATCAAGTTTTAGCCTCTATAGATAAATCTGCTAGATGAGTTAGCTCTGCATCAGGATAAGTAGCTAAAACTGTTCACGCGAAAAGCAGTCTCTAAGTTTGTCCCTGCCACTAACAGTGACTCTGCCTGTGCCTTATTTATAGCCACAGCAAAGTTGACGTTGTGGGGTAATTACAGACTCTTTGATGTAAGAAGGTAATCGAATGAAATATGTTGTTTTCGTGGTATTGTGACTGATTTCCCCCGCGCATAACCATTGATGATGCTGCCCTCAAAGAACTTATTTGTTTTTCAACATCTTCACTTGAAGTTTAGTGGCATTAGGAAGTTTTGGTGAGATAACGTTTCGCTGAAATATAAATGTATTTGGTGTCCCAACCTTGAAGTTAGTGAAGTGGTACATGTGCTGATGGACTTCAGTAGATAGTGGACTGCATAATCCATTTTCACCACTTATGAACTTCTTGATCCAAACTGCACTAATTTCATCTTCCTTGCAGTTTTTGTGTGTCAGACTTGCACATTTTCACAGTCTTTAAAGGAATTTGAGTTCGGAACCTCTCGAACAATATATCGGAGCTACAAACTGCGCTATATAACTTCGAAATTATTCAATAAAATTCATTTAAAAAGTAGAAAATATTAATTTCCTCGGCTTATAGAGGTTCATATTTGCCTGCCTTGCCTTGAAAGTTCACAAACTAAGTTTTCTTTTTCATTAATACATCATATAAAATAAAAATCTTGCATTACTTTCTTGAGGTACTTACGTAAGCATCATTCTGACGCGAAGACCATATCAATATATCTACTGGTATTATTGGCTGACGGAAAACAAATTTCATGCCTTTTTAACCCCTTTAGGTGTCGAATTTCAAAAGATCTTAATTTCACGCCTTAAATATTTGTTCAAATAAGTTATCGAAGTGAAGTTAAAATCACAACGATAGCTCATTCAGTCAAAGGAATATCGTTCATTCAGTAAAAATTACAAATAATCCTTGTACAGTACTAAGAGTTCGAATTTTGAAAAAATCTTAAATCTTCTTTCCGTCCATTTACCTAATCATCATCCTGAAACAAAAACAAACTGAATACCTCGATGGGTTCGATATATGGAGGATTTACCTAAAATACAATCCAGGACTTTTTTCTTCGTAAGAGACTGAATTTCGGAAAAAAAAAAAACTTGAATAACATTTTTAAATACTTAAATGGTGTCTCTTGAACGTAAAAAATACGACAATAGCCCGCTGGGTTTAGGATATATCAATAGAGACACTGAAAAATCGCGGGAATAGTTGACTGTTGCACTGAATGTTACGTGTCAACATTGGCTACCGTTTATTTGTTGAATTTTTTCTCTCTACAGTAGGCTCAGTTAAAACGATACAGCTTGAACACACATCGTGTGTGATTTGTCCCAAAACTGTTCATACGTGTCACGGTTAATATAATACAGTTTATTGGTCACTATTTTTTAACATTTTCGCGATTTTCCATTGTCTATATATATCGACGATTTATTGAAAACACTTTTAATCACTTTTCACCCTTTTCACTTCCCTAGGCAGGGGATTTCAAAAATTTGCGAATTACTTTTTCAGATATTTGAGTAAGCGCCAACCTAAAAGAAATAAAAAAAAATAAAAATCACGTCGCTATGCAAAAGATTAATGTGGTCGATATATATCGATTGTGAATCGAAAACACATTTTACCTTTTTTTATCTCCTTGGGGACGAATTAAGAAAATATATGAAAATTGTATATTGAATATTTACATAAGTATCAATCTAAAGCAAAGCGAACTTCGATATCTCGATTGGTTCGACAGATATAGAGAAATAATCTAAAACACATTTCACGTATTTTAACCCCCTTAATTATCAAATTTCGAAATCCCTTGGAGTCCTGTCATAGTCACTTGCATACGTAACCAATTGAAATAAAAGTAACGTGATACAGACGATTTATAAAAATCATATATTCCCCCTATTTTACTGCTTAGGGGTCGAATTTAAAAAAATACTGAAAATTTATTTTTGGATGCTTACGTACGGAACCTTTTTGAAGTGAAAACCAACTCTCTATCCCGAAGGATCCGATGGCTATAGACAGTTAATCGGAGACATGTTTAAGGTATTTTCACCCCCTTAAATGTTGAAATTCAAATTTTCCTGAAATTTCCTAATATGATTTTTTATGCTGATCTTATTAAATTAAAAATAACGATAATAGGCCGTCGGGTTCGAGCTCTACCGACGTTTCTTTGAAAATACATTTCCCCACTTTTCACCCCCTTAGAGGTCGAATTTCGAAAAATCCCTTCTTAGTGCTTGCTTCGACCTGAGGGACCACCACACAAACATTTTCACTATTCTAGGTCCGGTGGTTTAGATTGCAGTTTGATAAGTCAGTCATTTAGTCAGTCAGTCATTCATTCAGTCAGTCAGTGTTCTCATTTATATATAGAGATGTTTGGACATTATTTTCAAACTGATGTTTTATCTATGAGAAAAACAAAAGTATTTTATTCGGAAAAAAAATTTAAAAAACTTACGGTTTACTTTACAGAATACTATAGTAAGTAATAGAAACTATTGTTGCTAGTAACATAATTACATCAGAAATAAAGGAACAAACATAAATATTTATTTCTTAACACTATACGGGACAGATTAACACACAAGGACGTATAAACTTTACAGAGATCCACAAAGGTTAACCGAATCAGAAACTCTAGAGTCGCAGAGACTGACTTGTTCTTTTGTATTTTATTCTATTAATCCCTTCCTGGAACCAGGTGGTTAATGAACTCGGTAGCAAAGTGCCAACATATTGCGCGAGCAGACAACTAATTAAAAAAACCGTAAGCCAGACACGAGTTACCCTCTAGAACAATTTGTACTTGTCTGTGGCGGCAAAATAAAACAGAAAATAATAATAAGAGACGTTATGAAAGAACGCAGTAATTACGAAGCTTTGCTGGACGAACAACAGTTAGCTTGGTTGAGGATGTCGGCTTTATTAAAAACACACCAAGATATGAGAAACAACAAAGAATGTGGGAAGTGAGTTGAGATTCACGAGAAAACAAGTATGCGGGAGATGGAGACATTTTTTTTTTTAGGTACAACTTCCGAATGAGACACAGCAAAGATTAAGGGTGTAATTTATGATAACAGCGAGGGAGTTTTCGTTTTGTTGAGATTCTTCTGTGAATATTAAATTGATGATAACATTAACTAGTATGCATGTGTATATTTATATAATATATTATCTATAATGTATTATATATTATCGAGAGACTTCTTGCAAAAGTGTTTGTGGAGTTTTTATCTGTGTATGACTCATATGATCACATCTAAATAGTTGATAAAGGTGATGTATTGACATGTTTGGTCTTGAAAATGCTACACTGGGACATATTTAATGTTTTGTGCAACATGTGTTCATTGAATCAGATTAAAACATAAACAGTATATTAAGCATACTTACTTTATAAGTATTTTATGTTTGTAAATAAATTTGATAAGTATTCAGTCCACTTCTCAGACAAATAGTAAACACGTGTCACAAAGGGGCACAAGATTATTTCAGTAATATGTACGCCATAAAAAGATGCCACTAAAGTTTTCACACATGCAAGTTACTGGCGAGAAGACTGGAAGTCAGTTCAGTGCCTTGCGCCTAGAGACTAGGGCACAGATGCGAGTGCTGGTCACCTTTAGCGCCTACGTACTTCTAAACCTTGGTAGCGATATCTACATCCAGCTTCCTAGGCAAGCAGTTGTGTCGTATTGGGAATGCATTAATATCTCTTATCCCTGAAGTCTTCATTACCATTTCGCATAGAGTTACTGACAGCTGTAAGATAATTAGATTCTACGTACAGAACCAAAATACCAAGTCCTTTAATTCTTGCTACTAAAAATTAAATTAATTAAAACAGAAATGTAATATGATACTCAAATTCAAGTTATTTGTGCATCATTAATATCATTTTCTTCCCCAAATAATTTTGCAGTGTACTTGATTTGAGATACGTTGCGTTTTAAATGTCTATGTTGCACATTAAAACTTTCAAACAGCGTGAAACACCCGGTCCTCTACATCTTACCTCGCTATCCCTTTAATGGTTATTGCAATATCTAATTAAGGTAGCAGGCATAACAGTATTTTTGCGTGTCTGCAACTGAACACGAAGCTGCTATTTCAGGGATTTAATTAAACGAATTCGTTAAATATCATTAGCAATATGAACTTATTATCAGCCATTAAATGCAAAAATACAAAACTAAACTAAAATATTTTGGTCGTTATTATTTCTCATTAGGTTTCACCTATAAATGAATAAGTCTTGTAATGTTTTATTTTTCAATAGTTTTAAAGAAAACTCTTATCGTTAATGTCGTAATGGGCTACGTTTACGTATGATTTCTTCATTCTGCAAGTTTAAGTTCTTTGAATTAAAATGGTTTACTTGCACAAAAGTGTAATAGCAGGATTCTGTGGCCATTATTCATTGATTTGCAGCTATTAGTTACGAAATCCACCGAATAAAACAAAACTTTTGTAAAAAAAAAATGTAGCCCTGAATTTTATTGACATACGGCTTCCTAAAACCTACCTCTATAGTGTGGTTGGTAAGCAAGCAACGTAACACTCGCTAGATTCTGAATTAGAATTCTAGATGACATTTTAAAAGTAATGAAATATTTTTAAGAACGTCTCTTCTCCTTTTCCAACATTCTTAGTTTCACTGTCGTTATAAAGCGGTAACGGTCATAAGACCTTTTAAATTCAAACGGTAGGTTAAAATGGAAAGAAGAGGGGACTGTTGAAAGAACGCAATCCATAAACACTTTAAAATTTATTTCACATGTTTAAGATTCCGCAGTTATCATCCACACATCCACTGATCTAATGTATTAGTATATAAAGCTTCAGTCACTGAACAAAATGTTAGTAGTTAAAAATTCATTTAAAAAAGATAAGGAGTTTTTAATGGCTCCTTTTAAATTTTTAGGTTCAGCAAGAATTTGGTTACTAAGTTTCGTAAAAAATAAGCTTAAATTATATCGTTGAATATTTGCAATATTATTGGTTCAGGACTATTTCAAACTTACCTTTCTATAAGCGCACAAATCCGACGGCACGCGAGCAGCTTTTGAATTATTTTCAGAGTTTATTCCCGTTTTGAGATTTACGATTAAAGACTTCTGAACTGTTTTCCTACAGATTATTTCCAGCGGCAAATACAAGTTAAATTTATTTTGATAACTGTTTAACGACGCTGCTTATTTCGGAACTCTGACACAAGAAAGGATGGGGGTTTATGTGTTAAATTATAAGCAGCGGTGCTCGTCCATTATTAATGATATCGTTTCCGGCCGAGAACCATTTCCTGTAGGGTCTACTGAGGAGAAGAGAACATTGCTACTGAATTAAAACGTAGGGAGGTTTTGAGTGTTTTTTAAAAATTAAAATGCGTATTTATTAATATTTTTCAGGGTATTAAAAACAAACCCTAAAAGATACTATAGCAGTGTGGTTCTCACCGAGATGAACAAAATAACTCAACTGTGGCATATGTTCAACAGATACTAAGTCACACAGAGAACAATTTTACGTGTATCCCCATAACTGATAGCGCCAGGTATTCTAAACATGGAGCGCCTATATTGATAATTTTGCTGCCCTAGAGCCTCGATAGCAACATAACAATTAAGGGCCCGCTGCGTGTAGAAAGTGAAAAGAAAGATTAACTTGGCTAAATTAATTACATTCAAATAATTAATCGGACATGAAAATGCATTAAGACCAATAAAAATTAATTTTGTTATTACGTTGTTACTTAAGAGGCCGTGTAGTATTTCAGGCGCATGCATGCAACCCGCATTAATTCCTTATAAATCAAGGCTAAATTTACGTTCCCTATGGCAGTAAGAGTATTACACTTATCAACGTTATCTTTGCGCTTTATCAAAACACAGTCGTTCTTATTTTTGCCGTGTTCTGGAAAATCAAGCATAACAAACGGTTACATTATCAATGTGATACGAAAAAAAAATGTTTTGTAAACTTTGTAACAACCACTCTTCATACTTGACTTCGGAAAACGCTGCGAAAATAAGAATGACTCTGTCGCTAATCAAACACGAAGACTATGTTGATATGTGTAACACTGTTATTGCTATAGGAAACGTAAAATTAGCCTTGATTTATATGGGGTTAACGAGGGTTGCACACATGCACCTGAAAAACTTAACACGGCCTCTTAAGGGGATCGTACTGCCATCACTATGATTTGTTTATAATTAGAAACCGACATCATTCATAAGATAAACTGATAAAACGTTTGTTCCAGATTTCAGAAAATTCAGAAGTTAAGAAGTTATGTTTTGTTTTCGTCTACTAGCGGGTTTTAACGAGTGAGGTGGCGCAAGGTTTACACGTTGGGATCGCAATCGATTTCGGGTTTTCAAGGTTTCCTTAAATCGCGACTGGTTTATCTAGGAAATCTTTAAAAGTCGTGCAGTAAAAATAAATCGTATGCGTGCCAGTTCAGTAAAACGTAAGCTCCCACTTTTCAGCCAACGTCGATTATTGCAACACTAGCGAAACAATTTATGCGATGTATTAGAATTATATATATACATATATATACTTATATATATATATATATATATATATATATATATATATATATATATATATAGAGAGAGAGAGAGAGAGATCACTCTCAAATTTTGGAAAATGAGTTACGGTCATTACTTGGAAAAGGATGTTTCAATCTTTTAAATGCAAAAGTATCATAGCTATTCCTCTAATATTTTTACTTTAATAATAATAATGATTTGATGTATCCAGGGGTTAAACGTTCCCTCGTTCCACAATAACATGACAACTAGTTTAAAAATGGCTCTAGTATTGTTAAAGGTTATTCTTGAGAGAGATGTATTATATTTTATTTCCGTCATCCACAATTAAAAAAAATATTATTAATCTTTAAAAACGTATCCACTCTTATATTGCTGTCCTTACAAATAGCTAATTCTAACTTGTGGCTGTATTACTTTGACAGTGCCATATATATGTATGTATGTATGTGTGTGTATATATATATATACAAGGATTTAATGTTGTGTTTGTAAAATTAAAGATATCGAATAGTAGATAAGGGGGACAGAACAACATGTAAAGTTTAGTGGCTATTGTTAGTATGTAGATACAAGAAACTATTTACATATGTCTCGTGGCAGCCTAGATTATCAATACTTGACCCATCGGTATTCCTACGTAAAAAAAAAAATTCTATAGTTACGTGTTGTTCAGTGGTGACACCAACATTTCATTGTGCAGTGCTTAAAATAGAGGTACGTTTTGCGTGTTTATGTGTGTGATACTAGGTTAAAATGTTGCCGAGAAGACCGAATACCTCTGTTCACTGACAGGTTTGTTCAAATTTCCAGTCGTCGCATCGCACTCAGCATGTCGCTTTTGTGATTCTAGTATAATGGATAATACGAGGTATATATGTACAAGCAACGGAATGCCATGGAATGGGGGAACGGGAGCGCCCCGAGAAAAAAAAAACACAATGGTTAAGGTAAGTGGATTTTACGTCTCGCCGAAAGGGAGGTTATTAGATGTGGTGGCACACAACTTGGCACAAGAACAGCAACTGGGAAATGAGTCAGCAATGACCACGTTTCTTATGTGAAAATAACGATAATGACACGTTCGGGACTCGAACCCTGAGAGCCGTGGTTGGAGGCAAGTGGTCGGATCACAACACCGCACGTATGTGTAATGTTCTGAACACATTGCGAACGAGTACGGAATATTATTGTTTAGACGCCGGAGATCAAAATTGGCAAAATCGTTATTTTATATTTGTATTAAGTTGTGTTAGTTTTGCAGACGTAACTCGGAAGTACACTTGCTTCGTACAAAAAATAGCTCAGCCAGTTTCCTCATAATGACAATTAAAAGTCAAAGTTAACATGTTTTTCATCATAGCCTCCTTCCTCCCCTCTCCCAAAGACCAATCCACATGTCTAAACAAAATAATTAACAGTGAAAGTACATATCACGGGCTTTAAGTAAATAAAACCCCAGTACAAAACAATTTTGTACTAAAAATATCTAAAGTAGCAAAAAAATTCGAAATAGCAAATTTTTAAAAAATGCAAAACAAACGGTTTGAAAGGTTTTTTTTTTTACATCAAGCTGTAGCCCGTGACATGGGAGTTTCACTGTAAATGATTTCGTTTCATTATGTTAATTGTTTTTTTGGGGGAAAGGGGTGGTATGATGTTAAATATGAAAATATTTTCTTTGAAGTGCCATTATGAGAAAACTGGCAGAGTTAATTTTTATTTGTAAGAGGAAAATTTACTTTCAAGTAACATCTACAAAACTAACACTATTTCATAAAAATTATGACTTTTTCCTTCTGAATCGCCCTTAAAACCCTATTCCTATGCCCTCTCACAAAGCCAAACAATGCCTTTTCAGAATGCCGTTTTTCTATATTTACTAACTGAATGCATGCGAAATGCATATAGAATCGTTTACTGAAGCTTACTACATACTTTCAAATTGTTTTTTGAAATACGCTATCCAACTGACATAATAGGTTGCACGTTTCTGTATTTAGTGAGAACCGGAATTATTATATTTTATAATAATTTTTTTAATTCCAACATCCAGAACAGAATTTATTTAAAGCTGAACGATTTAAGCTAACGATGAACATTTATTTTTCTCTTGATATACTGGAAAACATTGTTGCAGACGTATTACTGTCCTGTTAAGAGGCGTAACAGTAACTTTGTTTGCATCAACATCTTGATGCAATAACTTAAATGTATACAAACCAGTGGTTAGAATAAGCGAAATGATAATCATTGAATTTTTATTTAATAATTTTTTGCTGATTGAGAAACCTGTACAATTAACTAAAAAGTCCGTAAATAGGCAGAAGAAATTCTCTGAGAATAAGTGAAAATCACTTTCAGGTCAGCAGCATTCAGTCACTGAAACACTCACAGAGATTTTATAATTTCAGTTGCTCATCTTAACTGAAAAGACTGGAAAGTCATCGAAGTGGTTTATATCTCACTGCTCAAGTTTAGTGTGTAGAGACTAGGAGGAGTCATGATACTAGTGTTTGAGACAACATACAGTTTTCTGGCACGTAAAATACTTCGCCCCGAGCGGCAGCCTTAACTGAGGCCAAAGTTTTTTTTTTTTTTAACTTCTTATCGCAGAAACTATAAATAAAAGTCGAGGCACCTTGACAATAAATTCATATTTTAACCAATGCTTGTATCATACGGCAGGTATTTCACAGCGTTCCAAAATACGGGCTGAAATTAAACATCTGTACGATATTGGAGCTGAACTGTTTCTAAAATAAAGTAATTGCCTGTACTAAGCTTGGAATATGGTGCCTGGTATTATCTTTTGAAGTTTGTGTATTATTCTGATTCTCCAGATCGATGGTAAAAGGAGCACTCTCGTGCCGTTCTATCAGAAGGCGCGACAATAGAATATTTAACACGTATTCATATTTTACGAGCTGCTGCGTACGTGCCGTGCAGAATAAAATTGTCCACGTTTGGGTTCAATTGAATTTTAGTTTTTGTTTAGTTATTTGGGCGACCCAATATTTTATATTAAATAGACATCGAATTATATTATAATAGTCGAGGTTGACTCTAAGAATAAATTACAGCGGTATAAAAACAGGTTTAAGAGATAATGTGTAATAAAATGTTTACTTTGCTTGTCAACTTAAAACTGAAAATTTGAACAAACCTGAAATTAAAGAACAGGACATTTTGTTACACAACAATTGTTCTAAGGCACTTTTTAAATTATTAAAAGTATAGTTTAGTAGATTTTGGCACTCCTTTCCGGGGAGGAGTCAGACTGGTCCCGAGGAGCCTTAGAGCAATGACGTCACAGCCGCCATGTTGGTTGACCTTTAACTCCCAAAATGATCGTTTCGACATTCAAAAATAAAAATAAAAATGTCCTTAAACATATATCTTTACCCTTAAAAAATTTTTTTTTGTCTCTCTAAAAATTTCCTTTTCTCTCCCCTCCTCAAAAATCACGCGAGCCCATTATCTTCTCAAATCGGCTGGATAAACCCTTTCTTCAGGTTCACCAGTTCATTAGGCAGTATATTTATAATTTGTAATTTCAAAGAATTGTTATTTTATTTTTATTTATTATTTATTTAATCTTAAGTTTGCAGTTCGTTAACATTATACTTAAATGCTTTAAATATTTATAGCTTAGGAGCCATTCGAACCCCTGACCATATAAAATCAATCTAGATTGTTATTTAACTAATTTTTTAAATATTTTTTTATTTTACTTAATTGCAAATATTAATAATGTAAATAACTTTAACCTGACTCCTATCTTCGGAATACCAGACCTATTTCCTATAAATTTAGGTAAATATTTTTTGTTTATTGTTAAATATTTATTTCCTTCCAACGAAATATATTTTGAAATTATAATAAATGCAACATATCCCATAGGCCACCGAGTCTACACACTCGTAGCTATACCCGAACGATATATGATATATCCAATAATTAAGTAAACGAGTTTAATAAACAATGCTTACGTGCGCAAATTGTCAGCTCTTAGCCACGACGGACAGCAGGACAGCAAGCCCTGCCCCACACATTAAGGAACCGACTTTTTATATATCCACGTAGTTTTAAATTTCCTCTCCCTCCCTCTTCTCTACAAGTCATCAGATTCAAGTTTCGACAAGCTCTAGAGATTGTTTATGCCACTGATCGTGCAGGGACCTGCGCGAATACTCATTATCCCCTGCCCTACCCATCTCCCAATGTTTCATTACACCAGTACCCATCATAGTTTTTTCCATTTTATATAAATGTAAATTTAATACCTTGAGTATTATTTAAAACTTAATTACAACTGAAATATGGCACAATTATACTAGTAATCGAAAACACAATTGCGAAAATTCATTTTGTAAGTGGACGAGACGTCTGAATGATTATATATATACATATAAACTTTATTTTTAAATAATTACGTTTAAACTATTTTTTTTAGCAAATAGCACATCTATATCGCGACGAGTTTTGACAGATATCGATGAGTTATCGAAACCACATATAAGAACTTTATCAACCAGCCCCCCCTTTTTTTCCCCCATTTTTTAGTAGTACAATTTCAAAAAATCCTGAATTTTCATTTATAGGATAGGCATTTGTATGATTGTCATGTAGAAGTGAACATCATGACAACACATTTGGGCTTCAGCTATATCGACGGGTCAATGGACACCTCTTTAATCATTATTAGTGGCAGGATTTCAAAATATCTTTAAGATAAACTGTTAAGTTTTTTTGTAAGCATAATCCTGAAGAACATATTTAACATATTTTTATTCCCGAAGGAAAAGAATTTTAGAAATAGAGACACTTGTTTTTAGATATTTGTGTAAGTGTTATATTGAAGTAAAAATCATAACAATAGTTCGTTGGATTAGCGTTATATAGGCAAACTAAACGAACACTCATTTCAACACATTTCTTCTTTTTAAGTACCGTAGCTCGCTTACACCTTAAAATAAATCCATAGTTAAAGTTTAACGTTTTAAGGTCAATTTTCACACACACACACACACACACACACACACAAACACACACAAACCCTAAACGCTGTAGTAAATAGACCTATTTCTGCAATGAAAATAAATATTTTTAAATTTTCTGGACGAAAACGGCATCGATACTTAACAAAATATTTCGAAATTAGAGACCGACGAAAAACTATATTAAGCAGTTGTTGCGGTGTTTATCACTTTATCGAAATACTAACAGTTGTGATTTTAGGTTTATAGTACTTCCTAAAATAAAAGAAGAACCTGCAAATTTTCATAGTCGAACTAAACCGCAATCAATTCAAGCGATCTCTTCAAAAGTTATCATTCTTGGATGGCCTGCTTAGTCCCACCATACAGATGTGTCCTTTCGTTTCGTGCTAAGTTAGCAAGGGCACAAACTAGCTGCAGTTGCAAAATATAATCGTTAAACAAAAACCCAACAAATCCGACTATTATGCCCTTCGTGAAATCGTTTGTTTCACTTCTGAGCAATGCGATTTATTGTGATGTTATTACCTGAAAATCGCTACTAACTTTTCACTCTTATCACTATAGTTGGGGTCTGGGAGACCGTTCTCTTTTTAATTATTTCTGTGACTCTTCAGTGTTTTAAAAAGATTTTACTTTTTTTTCGTTATGATGTGCTAAAACACGTATCGAAGAATAAACTATGTTGGTTTTATTTTCTTAAAGTGGTACTTAAATTCAAGCAAGAAATTTATATACATATGAAGTATAAACATTTGGAATCATCATTAATCTAAGATTTTATTGTCGCGAAACATATTTTAATATACTAAAAAGCGAAATGCCGTATACATTCGGGATAAAGAGTTATTAAAACCATTCAAATCTCTTTCTTTTACTTATATATTTTACGTTACGGCAGACTATGTCATACAACGCTGAAGATTAGAAAGCTGCCTGTTATGCAGCTCTATTACGCTAAAACAGCAGTCCTTGTTTTTCAATCCCTTACGAGCATTTACATAAAAATTAATATTCACTATTCTGAAAACTACGAACAAAACGTTTAATTAATTTGTCTGCGATATGAATCTATGGATTGCGTCGCACATATTCCTGTCATAGAGAACATCCCACTATATTAACGGAGTTCGTGGAACGGCATTCAGCATCTGGATGTTCCAGGTAGAAATGCATACCAACCATTTTAATTAAGAATTTTTCGTCGAATCAAATAAGCAAATAAATTAATTATACTTAGCGTCTAACTGTACTGGTTCGTAGAAACTATATATGTAATACATTAAATTATATTTACGAGAATCTTATTTTGTGTGGGCTTGTGATGTTATTAAAATAATATAAATTCCGGATTATCTATATTTAAGGGAGGGGGGGCCTTGACGGAAAAAATTTACTGTTTTAAATATTTTTATATTTGTACGAGATATGGTAAGATTAGTAAACACACATTGTGGTTGTTTTTTATTGTAATCTAAATGGTTTAGATTTCATAATTATTTTATAATAGCACCTCAAAGATAAAATTTGCAAAAAAAACTGTTTTACGCTTTAAAATAACACCAACAAACGTACTGAAGTGAAATAATTTACACTGAATAATTACGTTGTAGAATACAATATCTATATAAAAACAAAAGTAATAAAAAAATGTGCATTAAAAAAATTTGAAATTTAAAATTTAAACTTTGAAAATTTAGAATTTTATAAAAATACAAACGTATTTCATTTTTTTTTGTTATGTATGATGCCTCGTGGCGTTCAATTTTGTTATTCAATGCGAAATTCTTCAGTTCGGTAAGTCGATTGGTTTTCCTTTGAATCTTAAAACCATTTTATGCAAATTTGTTTTCCGACATGCCATTAAAAATAAACTAAGTAAGCCAAAAATGTTTCATTACAGTATAACATAGTCACAATGTATGTCTACAAAACAAACCATATCTCGTACAACTATAAAAAAGTTTCAATCAATAAAAAATTTCCGTCAAACCCCACGTAATACAGGACGTTGTGAGATAACATGTCAGTACTTTGGAGGAATAATCCTCACAAGCAGTACAACAAAAAAATATATAAACATAGATCCGAAAATACACAATTTCCGCACTACAGCTCACAGGACATGATGCAAAGTTAGAGCCCACGATTTTTGGTGAAAAGAATTCTGCAACAATTTGTTTCAATGCCTTGAGTGGACATACGCAGCTCTGCTTCATGGCCAGTGATTGGCTGTTTGTAACTCTCAGCATCTTAGGGTTCCACCCGCAAATCACAGACAGACGGTTGACGTTGCTCGAGTTGGTATTCCACAGTAACAAAATCCCAGCTCGCGGGTCATGGAAAGTAAGCCGTGAAACCTGTAGTAAAGTAACGATGCGTTGGGTTTATATTCTTAATAACATTTAGTTTTGTTCTTCTAAGTACTGTGACTGTTGTTCCCACAAAATGTTGACTTGAAATTTTGCAACGTTGTTACATAATAATGTAAGTTCTTTACTTCAAAATTATCTATTATTCTGCATTCGTTAACTTAATTTGTCCTGATGATAAGGCAAGTATACCGTAAGAAACTTCCTAATTTGTTTTGGAAGGCTGTAACCCATACACAGCGTGGAACAATCGGCTAGCCTCCAATACTATATGTACACTGAAGCAAACAGCAGTTGTTCATTAGCTGCTCGCTGATACAGTGGTATGGGCCTGCATTTAGTTACATTTATATTATTGGCTCAGCTACTTACACGAGGTGTCAAACAAGTCAAAGACCAACTGAGAAAGTGATACGAACTTACACTTGGTGGCATTATAGCTTGTGACTGAAAGAAAACGCGAATTTTTCAGGTCCCTACCAATACTGTTTATGTACGAGTCTCGTAAAGTCAGTATACATTATATATATACATACTAGCTGTCCCTTTGCGGCTTCGCCCGCGTGTACTATAGAAAAGAGTAACTAAATTTTAATAACGTATTAATTGATGGTGTTACTATATTCCCTGTATATCTTTATAACAACAAATACAAACAGCTTTATCCAGTCCACTACGCTGAGGGTACTTTAATTGCAGAACATATTTGTTTTTAATTCATCTTTATTTCTCTACAAAATAGCTACCCGGCCGCGGCTTTGCCCGCGTGAAATTATGTAAGACAAACAGTAACTCTGTATAAT
>PNEQ01075938.1:0-17467 GCA_003012365.1 Medauroidea extradentata
CAAAGTCAAGCACCACCCAGAGAGATAAAGAGGGAACAGGATCATTCCAGATCACGATATTTTCTCTCGGTTACCCGATACTGGGCGCAGGTGGTTATCATGGAGTAATACAATCCATGCGGCACCCGAGGAGGCCTTTTAGCGCTGCCGCCACTGTATCGTACTACACTGCCCAGCCAGACAGTCGCGGCTCGCAACAATATATATATATATATATATATATATATATATATATATATATATATATATATATATATATACAGAGCTAGATTTTTAACATCAAAAGAAAAATGCAAATTCAAGCAATACATATAATATGAATTAAAATTAGTTAATAAAGCGTACCTGTTGAATATAATATATATTTAGTCATGTGGTGTCACTAAGATCTCGGTTCAAAACATTTTAGTAAGTATGTAGCTGATATTTACTTTTTACTAAAAACACCTGTGTTAAGGAAAACAGTAACGTGGCAAACATTGTTTACATTTGTCGTTCTGAAATTTTTACGCAATTACACTATATGATAATATGATAGTATGCTCTTGTCCTTAGTTCATGTAGTCATATGGTACCAAAATAACCCAACATACTTGTGAGTACTAAGCAGTTATTATCTTGGCTCTCAATGTTATTTCAAATATCCCGCGCATATTTCACTAAAGTCACGTGACACATGTTGAACACACAATTTCGTACGCAGCTATATAGAGGATACTGTTGAAAATATTAGTTTAATTGTCTTTGGAAGAAAATTTATTGCGCTATGTGCAATTGCTTTATACATTCATTATCTGAAAACTATTGTCTATGAAGGTAACAAGAAAAAGAAACTTATATTCTATTCACGGTCTATGAAGGTAGAGGTCTTGACACTGAGGAATAAAATGTGACTCCCTTCTTGTCGCCGAGCGCTAGTAGTAATTTGGTGGAAGATTTGTCTTGTTTTTGTATTTGGCTTAGCTTAAAATGTGAAGCTGTTACCGGAATTGCGAGTATTATATCGGGAAAAAAAAAAAAAAAAAAAAAAAATGGGAAAGTAATTTTGTATTGGAACACATTTTTTTACAACAATAAAATTTAATTTTTCAATCTTTTACATGTAGATGCACAATGCAACGATTCTAAAATTTTGTAGGGCACGAAATATAGTTTTTGTTCGAATGTGTTCACTAAAACAATAATACACAATATATTTGTTCAGACTACTTTTATAAACAGTTCCCTACCATGCCAATGCATTTATGGACATGGAACATGTATATACTATATCAGCTTACCTGATTAACATTATTTTATGTAAATAATTGCAAAAATGTTAAAACGCGAGATGTAAACAAGACAAATCTTCCACCAAATTACTACTAGCGCTCGGCGACATGAAGGGGTCACTTTCTCTTGCTGGAGAGTATAAGCAGTGTCAAGACCTCTTCCTCTTAGACCATGATTCTATTCCAAGTTGTAATTTCTGTTAAAATACTATTATTACCAAATTACATGCCTAAAATACTGCGTGCAATTATTCATTTATTTCAACAGATACTCCCTCTACCTTATATTTGTTCGAAGGGGTCTATGGGGTCAAGTTTCCAGGCGAGTGTCAAGCTGTTCTTCTCAGAGATTAGAGACTTAGAGAATGGATAACTAGAGATAGCTTGGTGCCTTTGTTGTGAAATCGACATCTAGCGATAGGCAAAATATACGAAAACCGCTACAAAATAATTAATGTTGCAATATCCCTTTGTAAAGACCTTGAGAAATGAGATTTATTGACTATTGAATCTTTTGCAATTAATACACAACACATTTATTTTTATTCATGCTTTAAATTACAGGAAAACGAAAATGCCAAAACAATGTAAACAGAACATGTAAACAAACTCTTATTTTACACAAAAATGAACGAGAATAGATGGATGCTGGTAATATGTGCCAGCGAATCATTCTGCATATGTTTCTTTAAATGTGAGTGATATTTAAATACAATATGCTCACCGCTATGTAGTAATAATTATGAAACTTGTTTCGCTCGGTGCCCATCAACAGCTGATTAGATCTAGGAATCATATCTCAGCATGGAAAGGGTTAGGCAATCAGCTCTCTAGTTGTTATCTATGCTCTAAGAATGTAATAAGGCGCCTTTCGATTTGGTAACACATAGAGACCGCCAGCATTGGTCGTGCACCGCTTGGGGTACAACATTTACGCGGCTTCTACCTGGACATATACCGAATACGAGGACATACTCGGATTGGCTGACACGTCCTTTCACGCGGTTTGTTATGTATGTTCGATGTACATGTGAACTAGGCATAAATACGAACAGCTCTGTGCCAATAACAACAGAATTGTGCGAAAAAAATAGCCTAGCAGCAAGAGGTAGAATAATAGTCTTTCCGTATTATTATGTTGGCAGCTAGGGTAACATTAATGAAATGTAATATGCTGTTATCTATTAGATTGATAGTAACATACTATTACTCAGTGTCCTCGTAACGCACAAGTTGTCCAGTTCAGTTTAGAGTGTATTTGGTAACACATTCTTTGTTCATGCTAGACGCCGATACTCTCAGTCAAAGAGCATGTAAAACTAAAGGACTCTCAGTGGAATTCGCAATAAATAATTGATTCATACGTCATACTTTTATCACTGTTTTCTATGCACTTTATTTTAATGTCCTTGTTCTGTAGTCTGCGTGATTCTTAGAGTAAATATAGGGTAGACGGAGTATCCTCTATACAGCTGCGTACGAAATTTTTTTTTCAACATTTGTCACGTGACTTTAGTGAAATATGCGCGGGAGATTTGAAATAACATTTGAGAGCAAAGAAAATAATTGCTTAGTAATCACAACTATGTTGGGTTATTTTGGTATCACATGAATATATGAACTAAGGAGAGCATACTACCATGTTATCGCATAGTATAATTGCGTAGAAATTTTAGAACGACAAATGTAAACAATGTTAGCCACATTACTGTTTTCCTTAACACAGCTGTTTTTAGTAAAAAGTAAATATTAGCTGCATACCGGTACTTACCGTAAGGTTTTAAAACGAGATTTTTGTGACGCCACATGACTAAATATATACTCTGGAAGGCACGCCATGAGTTTCAAACAACACGACTGCATTTTTACGCCGAGAAAACATGAATAAACAACACCAAACGCTAGAGACCATGTTGGACACACATTTGTGACACCATGTTCCCTCTATTATATATTACCTCTATGGTGTGATTATATCATATACTTTATTTACTCTATATATCAGGTCACAGGTCACAGGACAAAGAGAGATATCAGGATTTTATATTTGCTTTTGCAGTGTGGCGAAAGTACCTATGTCTGCTAATGAAGATTTTTGATATGAAATGTACCGGCAATGGATTTCAACACCAGAGACGATATTCACGAAATTTATTCTTGGGTTGATGAAATACCTTTATCGAGGCCTAAGAAGAACATAAATAAAGATTTTGCAGATGGTGGTAAGTTTTCAATTTATTGGGTAATTAAAATCCATCCACCCCTATAGTATAAATTTTGGAGGTGAGAAGGAAGTGCTTCTTTAAGTCTTTACGTAACCAGAATAGTAAGTAAATTATCTCACCTACAGATAAAGAAATTAATGTCTGGATTTTATATAGGTAGTAAGTTGTTAAAGTGGTGTTTGAAATTCCTACCGTACATTTAAGGATATTAAATTAAAATTAGTAATGATAATTTTTTTTTATGTAAAACAGAAGTATAACTGAAAATGTTGTCTGAGTTAACTCTATATTGATGGTAAGAATGACACACAATAATACATACTGCTAACATACTTTAAACCGGTGTCACAAACATAACACAGAGCACTGTTGCATCCTACAGAATTTCGATAAAGTCTAATGTGTTCTGGTAAGCTACCGTAAGTACATGCTATAGGTTACTACACGATATGTTAGTTGACAAGATTCCTTCTCTCCTAGGATAACATGGCAAAGTGAAACATGTAGTCGCGAGTCACAGGCTTACTTCCGAATGTACAACCTTAGTATACAGGAGATTAATTAATACGTACGTTCATTACAATGGCTACTATAATTGTCACAATATCTTCGATTTACGTGTTTCCCTAAAAGAGAAACTTTCTAGGATGATGAATTTGACCAACAATAAGTCACTATATTTTGAGTAGTAGGTGGTATGGCGTAGGAGACATCTTTCTACACGGACTGACCACGGTCTCTCGGAATTTCTACCTATGAGCATTGCCACACACATTTAGTCAACCTTTGCACGATGTGTTTCTAAGGTCTACTGGGGGTCCCAACAATTATGGCAGGAGATAACTGAGACTGGCACACACAGTTTCCGGCACATATAAGAAAAATTCTGATAGTAAATTTTTGTCACCAACATAATACATGACTTAATGGCAATTATAAGTTTGTTTATCCAGTTGTCTGTGAAATGGTGACAGTAACGTATTACAATTTTCATTTAGTTAATTTTTAAAAGGCGAGTGTGGCATAAATAGCCAACTTAATTTTCATCCAAGCAAGAGTTTGCACAATATGATTGCTTAATTATTCGAGATAAAATCGGCTACTCATTTGCAGCAAAATCACCGCATGCCGTTTAATAAGAAACCTCCGAGTGACTATGCGTTTAGAGATGACGTTTGCATTTAGAGATGACGTTTGCAGTAATCATAATCACAAAAGAAGCGGAAGACTGCTCTTTAGTAACGAATATGTGTCGAAAGAATAAGATAAACCTTCGTACAGAATCATACAACACCTACATGCAGAGCTTCATAAGAACAGGCTATTCCATGTTCATCTATACACAGAGTGCTGAGTAATAGCTACGTTGAGGTTATGTACATACAAACTTCAGTTAGATAAACAGTTCAAACCACGACCATAGAAGAACAGGTCTGGACACTCGCCTGGAAACTTGACCCCCTTGTTGTTTGGCTGCAGTTCACCATGTTACCGAACACTCGCCTGGAAACTTGACCCCTTGTTGTTTGGCTGCAGTTCACCAAGTTACCGACAATGCTATACATTTTTGGCGCTGTAATCCGGGCGGTGGAGCTTAAACTCCGCCCACTTCCCTCCCACTAAGATAAACAATTTATCAAAACGTATTTTTTGCCAAGTTATGAAATACTCCCTTCGCTCACAATTTTAAAGCATGGCTCCAGCAATCTTTATTTCCTTTATGATGTTAATTATGGGAAAAAGTGGGCGGAGTTTGAGTCCGACCGCCCGGACTACAGCGCCAAAAAGTACAACATTCTCGGTAACTTGACGAACTACAGCCAAACAACAAGGGGGTCAAGCAAAATACATTGGTAGATCGGCGAGTGTCCAGACCTGTTCTTCTACGACCGTGGTTCAAACCAAGGAGTCATGCCAAAAGCAATGCGTACTAAACCCTGGATGATGAACTTGTTTAGAAGATCCACATCAGAAATAAAATCTCGGCTATGGCAAGAGCAGAATATCGGTGGATGTGTTCTGCGGTACCACGAGAACTAACATCGAGTTCTACTACGCCCAGCATAAAACAAAACCTTAGCAGCTTAACTTTGATGTACCTAAAACTGAACATAGTAGTTACCTAGCTCAATTACTTTTTCCTGCCATTATTTCTCGAATCCCCTTCTAGACTTGGGTGAAACATTGTAGGCCTATGTTATATATTGTAATATGTATGCTGTTATGCTATAGCACATTTTGTGAAGAAGATTTAATACGCTATACTTTGTTTATTTTACTTACTATTTTAGTAAATTCATGCCACTTTTCTAATTTCTGTTTTATTCTTCGATATTACGACATAAAGCGTTAAGTTATTGATCATTTCACTCCATTTCCCCTACGCAATTAATTATTTCTTCTCTTTGTGGGTACCTGTCACAGATTATCCCCCCTCCCTCTTTTTAGGCGTATTTATTTTATCACATTTCCATTTGACTCGTCTCCTCTGTATAGTTATGCTAGTACAACTACTTTTTTGTTCTCACTTTGATTACGGCACCATCTCCGCTTGGTTGTAATGATATTTTGAAAATTGTTTTGCTACAAATAAACTTAAACTTACATTTTATCACCCAGAATAAGTTTCGTTTAAAGAGCTTGAAACAAGTATATACATAAAATCCTATTTATGGCAAATGTCTCCTATCACCGAGGACTTAAATAAATGCCGCCGTTATTGCTTAATAAACAGGTGAGACTTCCGATATCCCCTACTGGGTTTAACCCCTGATTTACCAAAGATTGAAAGGTAAAATGTGAGGGCGAATAATACTATTCACTAGTTGGTCTTCGAGTTGATTCTATAATTCGACAAAACGCTCCGTCTTTACTTTACAGTTTATATTGTTTGTACTGTATTTGCGATTGTTATTTTTTTTTAAAACCTTAAACGATATCAGATATTAAAACTCTGTTTGGCAGTTATGTTTAAAATAGTTTTTGCCGTGATAGCTAATTTTTTCACTACAAGAAATTATACAGTTTCTACTAAAAAGTAAATTAAACATAATTTCGTTAATTGCATAATTAGCTAAAACCGTAGTCTTTACTGGCCTGAATAAATAGCCAACATGGACAAGATGATTTCAAACAAAACTGCCGGACGGATTTTTGATATCTGCTCTCGTTTAAGCGTAAAAAATATAAACATCACTTGAAAAAATAGAAAAAAGAGAGCATGGCGTTAATGCCGTGCCTTTCGGAATGACAGTCGTCTTTGTTCTATGGACAGTAGCATTTGAGCCCTAGTTTTAAGTCAGCTATGGGTGTTACTCTTAATCTAGAACTCTTCTTACCCACGAAATTATGAGCAAGTTCCAGTACATTGCAATAAATAAATACATATTTAAAATATATATGTACATATATATATATAGTTTTATATAAATATATATGTGTGTGTGTGTATTAGTAAATATTAGTGCATGTTATATCATATATATTTTTCTTATCGCCATTTATATACAAGCATACAATTCAGTTAACATTGCTAGAGCCAAATATTATGCATGCATGAACTGGAAAATTCAAAATTATTGTATATTTGCCAAAATTAAAATTGTTTTTCTTAAGAAAAGCCTATCATAATTTATTGTATTTTTTAAACTTAGAAAATGACAACAGAATGAATTGCGATTCCATAAAGTATTGTTTTATGTTTACAGTTCTCGTGGCTGAATTAATGAAGTTCTTTTACCCAAAACTTGTGGACCTACACAACTATACACCAGCGAGTTCGACACCTAGGAAAATTCACAACTGGGCAACATTAGAGACAAAGGTGGGTAATTTACGGATGCCACGGTTAATACATGTCTTACTATTCGTGGATGCACACGAAAATGTGTTGAACCATTTTAACTTAAATTTCAAGTATTTTCACTTAAGCAATTTAAATAACTCTTATTACCAGATTATTCTACCCTTCTTTCATGTAACAAAAATAGTAATAGAAAGTGCGTCAGTCACGAGCCTGTATATAACTGGGACTGGTGCCAAAATGAAGAGAATGAAAAGTGAACAAGATATGATATGTGTTTAAAGTAAACATTGAAATAATATGAACTAACAAAAACAAAAAAAGAGCAATAAAACAACGCAAACTGGCCACAAAAAAGGACGAGGACTACAAAGACAACACAAAGACGACACAACAGAGAGGAAACAGGCGAAAAGTAGCAGTCTTACTTCGCCAGTAATAGATGCCACGTTTCAAGAATTGAGTTCTGTTCCTGTACTCAGGCACATTTGCATACTAAGGAACGTCATCAGACTGACTGTCCAGCAAACAGTTATTCTACTATAGTTCCTTACATTCAGACTGCCGTATGTAAGTCTGTAAGCTAATCTACTGTACAGTCACTACTTAAATTTAAATACTTTTTTTTTTATTTTATACATACACATACACACACAAACACTCCATCCCCCTCAACCAACACACACCAAAATTTTAACTATATTTCTGTTTTAGCTGTGCTGTGCCATAATCTTCTGATTAAGGGCTCACTCTTTTCAGTTTAGCAATGGTTTCGAGATTACTTCTTTTAACGCAAATTAATACATATATCAAAAATTCATTCTGGCAGATTTAACACTTATATGCCATCGTTTGTATATGAATATTTCTGTTGCAATACACCAAACAGATTTTTAGATTTTTGCCCCTGAAGTAGCACATATTTTGTTATCAAAATAAGCCAAAATGAAGCAAAATAATTTTTTGCTAGCAAACGGTACATTATTTTAAAAAACGCCGTGGAAAATTTGTGTATCGTATGACTGTACACAGTCTCAAATATTTTCAAAGCATTTTGTTAAAAAGTATTGAAGTTATTTGCAATTGTTTGAAATAAATGAAAGATCATGGCCTTAAAAGGGCGCGGTCTACCGCAATTTTCATCACCATTATTTTATTTTTTATTTGTACCATATTTTTTTCTTACTTTAGACACAAAATGTGACTAAATTTGGTTTTTATGAAATTTTTTTATCTCTCATAGTTTTCGCGTAATGGCTTGTTAAAGTCATATTTTGCATATTTCCGTTTTAACGACTACACTAAAACCAACTCATATACCAAACTCAAAAAAATCACAGTGGATAAAGACATTGCAGGCTACAATGACATGCTCATAAAAATAAAGAATAAAAATTATTTGTATTTTAAAAAATATATATTGAATATTTTAAATATTTATTTTTAGTTTCAACATTTTTTAAAAATTCAAATAATTTTTATTCTTTAATTTTATGAGCATGTCATTGTAGCCTGCAATGTCTTTATCCACTGTGATTTTTTTTTTTTTGAGTTTGGTATATGAGTTGGTTTTAGTGTAGTCGTTAAAACGGAAACATGCAAAATATGACTTTAACACGCCATTACGCGAAAACTATGAGAGATAAAAACATTTCACAAGAGCCAAATTTAGTCACATTTTGTATCTAAAATAAGAAAAAAAATATATGGTACAAATAAAAAATAAAATAATGGCGATGAAAATTGCGGTAGACCGCGCCCTTAAGGTGGCGTATTTCGCGCGTTCTAGGCCCAGAAGTGCGGGAGCAGTAAGGACGAGACAGTACACACGCCACGCCTCACGCTAACCTCTAGGCGCAAGTCACAGAACTGGCATTAAGTAGGTAGTGAACCTATCATTTTTTTTACATATTAATGCTAAAGGTTTGTTGTATACGCCTATACCTTCTAAAAGGTTCTGCGCCAAAATGTTCGTACCTGAAAAAGATTACAGATTCACACATTTTCTCTATTTCTGGCCAATATAAGATATGCTTTAAGAGTCCTATGCAGCTGCCGCACTATCATTGTTGCAGCTTGTTAGGAGTAAGTTTTTCTAAGAGGTACTACTAAACGTGCGTTTGATATTTTTATCTACGAAAATAAAACACATTTAAAACCATGCTTTCTTTTTTTCTTTTTAGGTACCATGCTTAGAAACATTGTTTTGCGGCACCTCAAATTGGCCAAAAACGGCTTTTTTGACTGCTGTCATGTAAAAAATACAAGCAGTAATCGTAAAACGAAAATAGAGAAGCGTGCTTTAGACTTTACTTTACACTTTACAGTAATTAAATGATAGAGTCGCCACTTAAAGTCCCATAGGAAAAGCCAACGACCGAAACACTCTACGCCGTTTTCGCGCCCCGCACGAGTCGGTCTAGCTCCTATCGCCTACCTGTTCCTGTACCTCAGATGCTGCGTCTAGCGGGCTTACATGCATGTACAGTTATTTGAATGTCATTCCTAAACTGGCATCGCAAATGTGCGCTGGGCAATTATCGAATAACATTGTAATGGCCATAGTTCTGCATACCGCTGGGCAGGCGGCCGATAGGGAAGTTTCCTAAATTCGTTCTGGGCTGGGATGGTTTCTTAACACACGCCATGGCAGACAACTTCTCTAGTTCGTGTTCGTTTGTAAAGTTGTGTGCTACCGTCTCTATTGACCTCGCTGACGACTAGACGTAAAGTCCAATAAAGAAGTAATTAGTGTTTACTTTTAATAAACACTATACATTTATATTTGTCTCCCATCTACCGCTACACTTTTTTTTTGTGCAATACGCGTTTCTCTTTACAGCGAACATGTTGTTTCTGAACTCTTAAATCCAAAATTCAGCATATTTGTCATCCCGACCCTGTACAGTGTTTTCAGTTTTTAATTTTGCGTACTGTTAATGTCGCAAACCTTGAATAAGGCATTATAATATATGTAAGTATATAGTACAAAATGGTAAAATATGTAAGAAAAAATAAAGTTAATAAGTTACAAAAAAGTTAAACTGGTAAAATGTTTAAATTTTATTCAAATTTTATTGCTAAATTGACTAGTAACAACAAATAAACATCGAATTATATGTAAATATAGTTTTATATTGCTTAGCAGTTACTTTGGTACCGTGCATTTGTAATCTATTTTTATCACAAAAATGAGTTTGTTCACTGCAGCAATATCCATATTACCCAGACATATTAACTGACTAAATTCTTGTTCATAATAAAATGAACCGCTATAGTGTAATCTTTGTTTCAGGTCCTGAGGAAACTCAACATACATCTGTCATTGGATATGATAGAAAAATTAGCGACAGCTACTCCTGGGGCAATCGAAAACCTTCTTGCCGAAATTCGCCACAAAATTGAACAAAGTATGATAATTTACGAAGTGGTTAAGATTGTACAGTATGGCTTACAATACAGCATACCGAAACGTGTACACAGCGGTTGTCAGTGAGAAAACAATACTAGTACCAGACGGTATTCTCTAGTTTAGACGTAAATCAGTCAACTTTATACATGTTCATACCTTTGCAGGTTAGCAAAAATAAACCAGATATATACTTCGTTATACTTCATTTCATCTCACGCTATTTAGTGCAATACTTGGTTGTCATAATTTCTGATGATGCAGATAAGTCATAAGTTATCGTGTTAATATTTTTAATGGCCTATGTAAAAGAAAAGCATTCTATGTAGTACATGTAATATTTATTGATTCGGATACATGCAGTAACTAAAATATTGGTAGCTGAAAATTTAAAATTTGACATCCTAAGTTTATTTTTAAAATACGGAACATTTGTACTCAATGTAAATTTCAGGAGACGAATCCAGGTGGCCCTACAACTACAAGCAGATTCATGATTTCAAACTTAATCTTCATCATTTACTTGTCCAGTAACAGAATTATTATCCCACTGTTGCTTTATATGCTCCATAAACAAAATGTTTTTAATGTCATGCCGAAATTTTAACCACATCACATATCGACTAATAAAAACAATGAATCCTAGCAATTTTTGGGAAGGCCATAACTAGTAGTATATTGAGGAATATGTTTTTACGAAACAACGCAGCTTCGCATACCTACTTGTGCAAAATTATCTCTATCATGAAGGCGAACGGTATTGCTGTGACATGACAGTTATGTTCGTCTTTAAGTTTGCAACATTTTGCGCACTGAGGTATAGTTGAGGGCTACGGGGTCGTTATGTCATTAGTTATGCTTCAATTTAAAACTACTAGATTACCTTTCCAAACACTTTGACAAAATTACTTTTCTGTTAGCCTATAAATTTGTCTATTTTTTCGTAATAACGTATTATTTAAAAAAGCCATCTTGAATAGACCATAATATACGTGAAAGCTTCATGGTACGAGTACTTCAGCATGAACCATATTATACATGAAAGCATCATGGTATTTCAGCACGAATTTCAAGCTACAATTAGAAATTAAATTACCATTGCGTTAAGAACATTGAATTGTTTGCAGGTAAAGTAAGGCCACCTCTACCAGAGAAAGATGGTAGCAGCCCAAAAGCGATTCCTTACGAAGCTCTTTTGAAGAAAGACAGGGAACTTCAAGAGAAGAACGAAATCATAGTAATTCTAAAACAAAAGGTGAAATTTTTAATTTTTTAATTCGAGACTTAAAACGCGTTTCATCAATGAATTGTTAAAAAAGTTACTGTTTTTGCCACATTAACTGAAGTTCTTATTCGTTACTTGAAAGCATTAAAACAAAAAATATCTAACGAGATATATTAAGAAGTTGTATAGGCCTTGAAAAATATTAAGTGTTGGTTGACTATAAAAGTTTCAAACTTCTCATTTTTTAGTCTTGTGTGTATTAGCAGTTTATGTTAGGCCCTAATATTTGATGCAATTTATAAATATCAATTTTATTTTCTATTTCTTGCAGATTTCCCACCTGGAAAAACTTATCCAAATGAAGGACCAACGTATCGAAGACCTGGCCGCAAAACTGGATTTGAAAATTAAGTGAATCTCGTGTCTTTGAATAAAAATAATTTATTTTCATTATTGATCAAACTAGTTTTCATTAAGGAAATGTGAATGCACGTGTAGGATAAAAATAAAATAAAATTGCCGCTTCATTCTTATAGAAAACCTGAAAGGTGCCTACGTGGAAGCAAAGTTCGGGTTTCATGTATCGTTGTAACATTTGAATGATTCTTGCAATGGAGGCAAGTTACAAACTAAAGAAGTGCATATCGTAGCTGTTAGTATCAGGAACTGGACCAAAGTTCAGAATTAAGGATTATAATTTGTGATTCGTACACGGTTTAAACACACTCACACGTTTTTATTTTCTGCTAAGAAATAATGTATCCTTTCTTACCGAATAAATTTAATTAGCAGATTTTCGTAAGTGTATAAAATTAGCCTACATATGCGGTACTGTAAGAGTTTTCTTTTGTTGAGTAACCACCTAGGTTAACAACATTTTGTACTAACCCATTAATTTTAGTGAATATTAGTACTGTCTATAAGACGAAATAGATATATATGGTCCAATACTGGTTCTGATTTTGTGGAGTATATAAAATAGAAACTACGGAGAACGTGACAATGAACAAAATCTAGACAGTACACTTAATTTCTTTGCGTTAGTATAACTATATATATATATATATATATATATATATATATATATATATATATATATATATATATATATATATATATAGAGAGAGAGAGAGAGAGAGAGAGAAAGAGAGAAAGAGAGAGAAAAAGAGAGAGAAAAAAGAGCAATTCCAGAGACTGCATTTATTTCTTAGTATTTGCTAGTTTCACGCATTTAGTGGTATATGTACCACACAACGATAGCGGAAGAAAATAAGAATGTAGAGACAAAATTCAAGCGCACATACTGGGTAGAAATCTCTATATATAAAAGGAAGTGCCCCACTCACTGACTGACTGACTGACTCATTCATTCATTCATCATCAACGCCCAGCCCAAACCACTGGACCTAGAAACGTAAAATTTTAAGGGAAGTTTCCCCTTGTGGCGTAGGCGCGCACTAAGAAAGGAAATTTTGAAATTAGGCTATTAAGGTGGAGAAATGGGGTGAAATGTATTTTTTGCAAATCTTTGATATTTCTCGAACCCGACGGGCTATCGTCGTCTTATTCACTTCGTTAGGTCGCAAATACAAATGTCTAGAAACAAATTTCAGGATTTTTCGAAATTTTTATATTAAGGAGGTGAAAAGCCGTTTAATTCGTTTACAGTAAATCCTTTCTTTCTCTTAAACCACCTGAGATATCGAAGTGATTTTTTTCCTTAAAATGAAGCTTACGCAAATACCTAAAAAGTAATTTCAGGATTTTTCAAAATTCGTCCTTGAAAGCCTATAAAAAATAAAACGTGTTTAAGAATAATCTTTCGTAACACCTGAAATAGTTCAAAATTAGTTTCCTTTTTATTTATTGCTTATAGTTAAACCTCTTTCACGTTATCTGTAATTGTTCGAAATAAATGAAAGATCATGGCCTTAAACCTCATCCATTTCACACTGGAATGTACCGTCCGTGCTCTTTCTTCAGCACCCCCGTCGCCGCACACTTCTCGCTGATACGCCGTCGCCACCTCATCGCTCGTCCCCACGTGGCTGCTACCGCCTTCATCTCACCGCCTTCCAAACACCGTCCAAACGCCTTTCGGCTGCCGCCTGCCGTATTCATAATCCCACATAACCTCATCCAGATATATATTTTTTCCCCTATTCAAATAACGGCACTAAAATCGTGCGCTTTAAGAAGGGTTGAGTTGGTGGAATTTGTTTCCTTACCCAGCTTGGAGCACCCCACCCAAGGACCACTAACGGTACTGGTTGAAAGGCATTCCCAGTCTCCCAGCTAGCTGGTGTCCAGGATCAACTGTAAGCACTCGGCTTACATTAGTGGCCAGACACTGTCTCGTTACAGAACATAGTTGGAGAAAACTCTTTTAATAAAGCCAATCGTTACTAAAAATATTGTGCTGACTGTGTTTTTCGTGATTTGTGTCTGTTGATTCATTTTTCGTCATCTTCCATTCTATACTTGCTAAAGTGAGCAGTGAAGTTTTCAGGTCGAAGCAACTTTTGGTATAATTTAGCTAACGACAAAAATATCGTAATATATTACGTATTACAGTATGATAATGATTCCTAATTAAGGCCCGACTCACGCGACGCTAGCCGCGCGGCCGTGCGTCGCTAGCTACTGCGCATGCTCAGTACAGAATATGTTGAGTCACTTTTGTGCACTGTGCGTGCGCAATAGCTAGCGACGAGCGGCCGCGCGGATATTGTCGTGCGAGTCGCGCCCTAGGAATCATACCATGATAGTGACTAAGAGCTATACTATTAGATATGATCCTCATGTACGTATCAACTAAGTCACAAATTCGTCATTTGGCGTGACTAAGGGAGGCTCTAACTGTCCCGCCTCACAATTATTAACGACAATATCTTGTGATTCTATTGCAAAACGTTCTCGAACAATTCCGTAGTAGTAAAATGTAGCTTTGAAACTGGCTTGTCCCAAATGGAAAGAAGGGTGGACGTGTTTCTCGCGTACGAGACCTAGCAGTGCGGAAGCGGTAAGGACGACAAAACAATCGAAACACGCTTCCTTCTAGTCTCTAAGCGCAAGAATCTGAACTGGCGTGCAGTCTCCTTGGGACAACTTGCTCTGTGAGACATGCAGTGGTAACCATATCATTTTATGACGTAATATTACAGATAAAGGTTTATTTTGCATGCCTATGCCTTTCTAAATATTACGTGCCAAAATTTTCATATCCAAATCGAACCGAAAACCTCTCTCTCTCTCTCTCTCTCTCTCTCTCTCTCTCTCTATATATATATATATATATATATATATATATATATATATATATATATATATGTGTGTGTGTGTGTAGGTGTGTGTAGGTGTGCGTATGTGTGTGTGGAGAGAGAGTGTGAGAGAGACATTTTGAGCAGAATTGGCTATAACTGTACATACAGTGATATTTCTAGAAAGAGACATATTAAGAGATCAGAGACTTATGTAATTTGTGGACTGTTTTGAAAGAAATACATTGATAACTGTATCTGTCCTTATAGAAAAGAATTTAGATTTTAGGAAGATTTTCTGAAATTGTAACTGTAGGTATTGATCTACAGAGTTTTGTATCCCATCTAGAGAAATGTTGAATCAATATTGTTGTTATGTCATAACTTTTCTAATAAATTTAGAAATTATTGTAATTTTTATTTAATTTATCAAGTTCTCCTTCTCGACCGAACCTGGTTGCGTCCATCACAGTAAACTTATAACAATATATTCTGGCACACATTGCATTTGCAGAAGCGTTTATGTATTCTTTCACAAGAAAGACCTAATAACATACTCGTGGGGTTTTTGAGTAGTAACAAAAGTGAACAACATTCGCCAATATCTTGCCCTGAACTACTTAAAATTAAAAATTGCTAGATACGTATTTACGTGGTACGTTTATCAGAAGCAGATATAAAGATAAAGTCGGTTGCAAATTTCAGATAAACGTGACTTGTTATTGTTCACTCAACGCACAAAAGTGTTATGAAATCAGTTTTGATCATGCCGCCTGATTAGTTAGATGTATTTTAAGAACGATCAGGAGCCAGAACATGTATTTCCTGTTTTGGATAATTTTATGGTTTTTTAAATTTCTTGCCGTTTTTCCGTGACTCTGCTCGCGCGTAATATTTGTAGCATGTAAGGAAAATACAAGACAGCAGTATCGGCAAAATATTTAATAAAATTTTTCAATGCCTGATATATTAAGCCACAGACCAAACCGCAGAACCTAGGAACGTGAAATTTTAGTGTGAGTTCCCTTTAGGGAAATAAAAAGGAAATTTTCGAAATTCGATAAAAAAAACGTGAAAAGGGGTGAAATGTATTTCGAAAAATCGCCGATATAGCTAGATCCTACCAAGATATCAAAGTGTTTTTCGCATCGGTTGGCTACTTAAACAAATAAATTTCGAAAATATTTGAAGAATTTTTGAAATTCAGTCCCTACAAGGGTTAAAACATGTGAAATATGTTTTCAATCTTCCATATCTATCTAAACAGTCGAGATATCGAAGTGCTCTTTGCTTCAGGATGGCATTTGAACTGAACATGTTTTTAAACGATTTTTCCAAATTCGACTCAAGAAGGGGTAAGATGTATATGATGTACATTCTATTCGCATCGAACTCGTTGAAATTTTAGATACCGGCGTGAATTTTGCTTAAGAATAATGTGTACTTACATAAAGTTATTTCCTGACACTTAAATGGAGGTCAGTATTTTTTTTAATGAATCGTTTATATAACTCGAGCCCACTCGGCTATTGTCATGGCTTTAACTTCAATGTGACACCCATAAAAGTATGTGTGTATGTGTATATATATATATATATATACATATATATACACACATATTGTGCGTGTTGGCCGGGGGCAGCAGGCACATTACATCATGCTGGGTGGTCAGCCCTTTGAGTGAACCAGTGATGTCATGGGTTTTCGCAGCTATGTCGCATCTCCCGAGAGACATCACTGGGTTTCCCCGATGACGCCAGTGCGAATATGTGACTATCAACAAGTACGACCGAGGTAATGTCTATTTTTAGACTTCAGGTCACCGTATTTCATCAGCCATTGACGTCATTGAAGGGGCCGTATAAAAGCATCGGAATTGCGCAACGTGAGTCAGTCTAGTATTGCAGAGTCTTGTGCGGAGTCGGGAGGTGAAAGTCTTGTGGAGTCTTAGAAGTGAGTCGTGAAGATGAAGTGAGACCGAGAGTGGTGTGAGGTAGCGCCCTTAGGGGCGGCGTTGCCACTGGGTGGCGATGGATGTCGTGAGAAGTGACGGGCCGAGAGGAGACACTGACAGCGACGCAGAAATGAGGACGCAGCGCCTTGAGGGCGGTATCACGACGGCGTCGAGGCTCATGTAACATCGGCGGAGCTGAGGAGGTGTGGCGTCTCGAGGATGGCAGCACGATGGCATCGGTGTCGAGGCTGAGTAACATCAGAGCCCTGCAGAAGGCACAGACAACTCTAAGGTGTTGTGTGTCGGCGCGACTCAGCTGAC
>PNEQ01075938.1:17567-39040 GCA_003012365.1 Medauroidea extradentata
TCAACATACGTTCAACTTATCAAAAGATTACTGGCTTTTCCTTGTACGTGGAGCTACTGCCCTATTTGACTGAGCCAATAAGAATGCCGCTATTTTAATATTTAATGCATGTTATTGGTCTGCAGACAGCTACGTTGTGTCAGTGTTTTCAAGGCTATGTTGACGCAAAACATTTTCGCGATATACCATCATCTCTACTGACGAGGTGTGGCGTCTAGAGGATGGCAGTACGACGGCAGTGGTCGGTGTCGAGGTTGTGTGACGCCAGCGAGCTGCAGGAGGGATGAACAACACTTGTGTTGTTGTGTTGGAGTGCTGCAGGGGTGGCGAGCTGTGGAGAACAACACTGACGGTATTGTGTAGAGGAGGGTAGTAACTGGCTACTTGAGGATTCTGTTTACATGGTGATTCAAGAGAAGGAGTGCTTCGAGAGTTCGCTATTGGTCCTGCTCGGCGGAGGTGCTAAGCTTGTGCAGAGAGGCTGGCGAGGACATCTTGGTGATGTCAGGAAGACGTCTTGGTGACGTCGGAGTCTACTGCGAGGCTACAGACACATACTCGGAGCAGTGCTGGGTGAGACAAGAGGGCTTCTGCTGCGGGTCGACAGGCGAAGGAGGTGCGCGACGGGAGTCGAACCGAAGACCTCAAGAGTGGTGCACTCTGGGTGTTGCACTGTACATGGTGAGCCGTCCTCCCTTAGGACTGTTAAGGTTGTACATTGTGACTATTTGAGTAACTGTTGATTGGATATATGATTGAACTTTTATTGTGATGTATAGTCTTTAATTAATTAATGGTAAACATTCTTGTGCTTTAATTGTCTTGTATTTGGTAGCTTTTTGAGCTATTAAATTCAGTACTTAATTTAACTCTTTTATTTATAATTATAAGACCTCTATCCCAAAAGAACTCATGGGAATAGCCCACATGAAAAGTTTGTGCTCCTCAAACTTGTAACAATATATAGAATGTACCTCAGAGACAAAAGACACTATGTCACAAAAATAAAATTTTTCAGGAGAACAGTTTGACTGGTGAATCCAGCCCAAAACAAAGTTTTCTAACATATCATAGACTTTGTGTTGTATGCCACTACAAAGTACTTAAAACTATGGTCATGTTTGCGGTAAGAAGTACATTTTGACAAAAAGTGAACATAGTGTCTTATGCCTCCGAGGTACACACATATATATATATATATATATATATATATATATATATATATATATATATATATATATATATATACACATATACATATATATGTACATACACACACACACACACACACACAGGATTATTCGAAATTACACCCTTAGAGGATAAAAAGTTTTGAAATGTGTTTTCGATAAATTATAGACAGCTATCTAACCAATCGAAATAAAGAATTTCTTTCCGCTTCGGGAAGACGATTACGTAAATAGCATACGTAAAATTTTCAGAATACTTTTAGCTTTTACCCTTTTGGGGTATGAAGGGATCAAATGTTTTTATAATGAATAGTCGATGTAACGTAAACCAAGCGGACTATAATCGTGTTTTCTCTTCAATTTTATACTCTTATAAACGTCCGAATTTACAGTTTCAAAAATTTCTAAATCTGACCCTTAAAGTTGTGGTGTAAAAGATTTACATTTTGTTTTACATCGACACTCGACATTTGAACATTCATTATAAATATTGCGGTGTTATTTGCTTTGGAATGATGTTTATGTAAATTCTTAAAACGCTGCACAAGATTTATCTACTGAGTATAACAAGCTTATTACCACTGGAAAAACTTAGTTTGCAAACCGTTAGACAATTTATCCGAAAAGTAAATATGATCACCGAAAAGTAAGATATACTGAGTAACATTTTTAATTCCTTCGAGACGTTACGTGGTACAATATCTGTCTTCACTACCTGTACATTAATATTATTATTATTATAGGATTTAAAGTTTACTGTCGACCACAGCCTAATACACTACATGATAAAATGAAAGTATTACACGCGAAAAAAGTTACGGGTGGACAGCTAGTATTGAAATAAAAAAAATAAGCCGATGAACATACATATAGTACCACATGTCGTATCGATAAGACTGCAGGCTGTGTTCCATATAATCTGTTTATCGACGTTACGCTAGCTTCCGGATCGTTTGTCTTAAGTTTACAATGTTTTCCCGCTGCTAATTAATTTACTGTGTCCAGTACGAAAACGAAAATTTTTAGGTATTTACGTAACCGTCGTCCTGAAGCTAAACAACCTCGATATCTCAACTGGTTCGATTTATATTGAGGATTGAACGGAAACCTATTTTACTTTTTTCAGCCCATAAACGGCTTTGCTTAAAAAATCTCGAAATCATATTTCAGACAGTCGTATAAATATACAATTGAAGTGAACATCTCAAAGATAGCCTGTTAGGTTCGAAATGTAGTCGCAATTCATTAAAAAACATACGTCACCCTTTTACACGCCTGAGTGGTCGAATTTAGAACAATTATTTAATTAATTTCCGAGTATTTAGGTAATCCTTATCCGAACGAAAAAAGAAATCAACCTTATAGCTTCGCGGGTTCAATAGACATCGAAGGTTATTCCTAAACACATATCACGTCTTTACACACCATTAGGTTCAAATTTAGAAAAAGCCTAAAATCTCATTTTACGCCTTTGTATGTATGTCTCCACGAAGTATAAATATTGTTTTTTTTTTTTTTTTTTTTTTTGCTCATCGGGCTCGAGCTATATCGACTATTCGTCGAAAACGTATTTCTCTGCTTCTCACGCTCTTTAAGCGTCGAATTTAGTAAAATCACGAATCGAATTTTCAGGTATTTAGGTAAGCATCGCTCTTAAGCAAATATCGTATCTATGTTTAAGGTCAGCAGGTTCGGTGCATATGTATGATTAGTCGAAATTTATTTCATAGTTCACCCCCTTTTTTTCCTCTTTTGGGGTAGGAATTTTTATTTATTTTTTTGCTACTTACGTAGGAATCATTTTGCAGAAAATAGCACTACAATACCTCTACTGGTTTGATATGTTATGAGGATTAATCTGGAAAAAAAAATTCACGTCTTTTAACCCTTATAGGAACTTAATTTCTAAAAAAATCTTGAAATTATGTTAAAAACATTTGCATGAGTATCCAATTGAACTGAAATTCACGAAGACGCCTCGTTGGGTTTGAACTATATCGACAATACATTTAAATCACATTTCTCCCCTTTTACTCGTTTAGTGTGAAATGTCGAAAAATCATAAAATTATTATTATTATTTACGAATTTAGGTACTCATCATTATTATCATCCCGAAATAAAAACCAACTCTATACATTGAAAAGTTTTGAACACATCTAGGATTTATCCAAAACACATTTCACGTCTTTTCATCCTTCTAGATGTTGAATTTATTCTACAAATCCGTCTGAAAAAAAAAGTATATTTGCTTGATTATCAGTGAAATTTTTAAATACAAAAATGATAGTTTTGTGTTTTAATTACTTTATCACGTATCCCGTGACATCTGAGTGTAAATTATTTCAAAAACAGTAAGTCCGTAAATTTTCATTGTGTTTTTCTCCAGTAACATGCAAATGGTAAAATTGGCGGGTGACAGAAGCACAATTTTATACTTAAAAACTTTCAAGTAGAAATTATGACATGTTACATGCCAGTATAAAGTGAGAATGTGACATGCTTGGTGCCCAATTAAGGGGCACGCAAATGACTTGAAGGTTTTATTCATACAGAAAGCTATCGCCACAAATTTAAATTTCAATTAACGTAACAAAACTGGCATACATATACGAAAAAACCTAATATTGTAACAAATAGAAAGTGTTTTGCTAGTCTTTATCCTCCAAAATGTTATTTGAAATCGACACAGTGCAATATAGCTGTCGCCACAAGAGTACTGTGGTCACTACAAAATAATTTTGTGGTATCATGAAATTACAATTTCAGTACTTTAAGAAGCCATTTTTTTCATTGTGATATTTTACTATAAATTTAGAATAGTCCTTTTTTAAGCCTTAAACTTTAAGAGAACCCGTAGTCCTTGATTAAGAATTATCCAGCTACTATTTTCAACTTGGATGAGTATAGTCACTGTATTGTCTATCTCACCGTTAGTTTGCCGTATTACAATGAATATCTTTATGTTTTCAATTCTATGTTCTAGTGCCTTCACTCGTATATTTTTAGGCCATTTAGTTTTTTTTTTTTTTTCAAGAAATTAGACGTGAAGCTATTTCAGCCAGCATTTAAATGTACTATTTCGATGGAGCTGCGACAGCGACTGGGCAGTTATATTAAAAGAGATTCGTTTAAATAATGACTTGATAACTTAACTGATGTAACATACAGGCTCCAAAAACTGACCCAATTTACAACCACGCGACTGCCAACTGTAACGTCTGGTAGTGACCAATGGGGTATTTTGCCAACACTGCCCACCGCTCCGGCCAGTGAGCTGTGAGATGTGGAAGAACACAATGTAACAATTACTTCAGTAAATTCAAGTTGTTACCAAATGGATTTAAACACATCGCAGTGTTACTGATTAAGGGAATTTGAAGGTTATTTTGCAACAACGATACAAAAGCATCTTAAGGGCGTTCGAGTGTGGAAAAATCATAATTTTATATTTGTATAAAATAGGGTTATATTCGTAGACATTTCTTGAGTGTACATTTTCCTATTGCGAAAAAAAATTAGCTCAGCCAGTTTTTCCATAATGTCAGTTCAAAGTAAAAATTTGCATATTTTTACTTCATGTAAAACTTGAAAACCAATAAACATAATTAAATGGAAAAAATCACATCAAAACTACATGCCACAATGTACACCTTGAAACATATAGAAACCCTTTACATAAACATTTTGTATTTTTAAAAAAAGTTTAAAAAGTAGTAAAAATTAGCCAATTTTAGAAACATTTTTTAAGTACAAACATTTTTTGTAAAGGGTTTCTATATTCTTCAAGCCGTAGACCGTGGCATATAGTTTTGATCTGATTTTTTTCCATTTCATTATGTTTACTGGTTTTCAAGTTTCGAATGAAGTAAAAATATGCAAATTTTGACTTTGAACTGACATGAAAAAACTGGCTGAGCTAAATTTTTTTCGTAAGAGGAAATTTTACTCTCAAGTAATGTCTACAAAACTAACCCTATTTTATACAAATATAAAATTACGATTTTTCCACACCGGAACACCCTTAAGCACGATGAAGACAAATTTACAAGGTTCTTTAGCCTCAATTGTCTGCAGTTTAAGTTTGTGATGCGTCTGTAGGATTGTGACTTGTTACGAAATTATGGCTTGATGTAGTTCAAGAGTTAAAAGGAAAGACTAGCAAATGTATGCACGGTACAACTGTTTACACTTATGTAATTTAGTATTTACTTGATTTAAAATAATGAACACAGTTGAAACTGTTAACTTTATATAGAATCCGGTCGTAATATAAAAAAACAACAGGCACGCCTTATTAATGAAAATCTGGAAATGCAACCATCAAGAGCCAATTTTAAACACAAATTGTTTCAAAATCTTGTGGAATATTTTTAAACTGCACAGACGTATTTTTAATTAACTTTTACACAATTGTTGTAATGTTGTAAGCATCCATGTCTCCATCACGGGCGCGTGTCCCAGAGTTTTCCTACAGCATCTGCATCTTTCATCCGTGGGGTGTTATTTTTTTAATCGATGTGTGTTTCATGAACATAATTTACATTTTCGGCACCTTAAAGTACCAGTACATGCAGTGTTTCAATGTCCCAACAAGGAAAGTACAAAGTTATGTCGAATACGCCGCTTACACATTTTTGGGCCGTGACAATACTGGACATTATACTTGATTATTTTTTTGCTAGGGATTCCAGTGATAAGTACTTGGTGAGATTAGCCTTTTCTACAACTTTGTTTTACATCTCTTTGCAATGTACATATCTTTGATACCCTAAAAAATAACATACCATGTTCCACAGAGAACAGTACATACATTTCATATGCCATGCTTTCAATCATTTCTCACTAGGTGGCAGAGACAATATATACGGACTTGGTGGATGATTTCCATTCTTCGCAATGCTAAAACATGTGTCCGGTATTGTAATATAAGAAATTTGCTATCACTTAATACCTTCCTTGACATATCAGATCTAAATAAAGTTACTGTGGACACAAAATTAATGTCCTCAAAACAAGGCTCTATCCAACTGAAACACGACGGTTGGACCATCGTGACAGGTCTCCGAGCAATCAAGTCTCGGCAGTCAACGACAAGCCGTCGTGACGTCACGGTAGCTGACTGCCCTACAGTTGCTACGAAATACCTCCCACTTGAAAACACACTAGCAGTAGGTTACTGCTAGTCGTCATTGCCGGTAGTCGTGGTCGGCAGTTCCAGCGAAACAGTACCTCAATATGGCCGTCTGCCGAAGCCGTCAAGCGGTGTGGAGCTTCGGCCGTTATAGCATATTATTCGAAAGCTGCTCATCGTACATGAGTGACGTCTGCTTGGGAATATAATTCAAAGAGCATTACGCGTGTGTATACCCATTTCAAGTATATATTTTCTCACTAAAGCATATTTTTTAGCGGCCGAGAATGGAGAAAATACAAGGTGAGTCGGGAGGAAAGGTACATACTTTGAGGGGTGATAGTACTGGCGATTCTGAACAAAATGTTTCTGATAAACATATGCCATTTTCTTATCCGTTTCAGAGAAACCGAATGAAAACAACAAGGAACGGGAAATGTGCAGGTGACGGTAAATCACTATTCTGTTATCGTATGTTTTATTTAATTGTGTACATTTCCACACGGTGTGGGGTTGGCTTTAAAGCGAAGTCTACACGCGCAGGGTGGACACAAGAGAGGAACTTCTCGCTCGTATTTACCATGCTTGTGCTTAAATAAAGCAATGTAGGCCTACTAATGAGCTCAGATCAGCAACACAGCAGCTGTCTATCGGAGCAGCAAAATACATTGAAGTTGGTGGTAGATAGTGTTTGAACATATTTTGTGAGGAAATGTACACAATTAAACAAAACGGACGATAACAGTATCTTGATTTACCGTCACCTGCACATTTCCCGTTCCTTGATGTTTTCATTAGGTTTCTCTGAAACGGTTAAGAAAAGGGCATATGTTTATTAGAAACATTTTGTTCAGAATCACCAGTACCATCACCCCTCAAAGCATGTACCTTTCCTCCCGACTCACCCTGTATGAGTTTTCACAGTAATTTTTAGGTGTGTAAGTTTTGGCGCAGAATATTATAAAATATATAGACGTTTACAATACACCTTTATCTTTAATAATACAACAGGAAATAATAGTCTAACCACTGAAAGTCTCATACAGACACGTTGTCGGCGAGAAGACTGCAAGGCAGTTCATTGACTTGCGTCTAGAGGCTAGGATGAGGCGTGATGTGTGCGTTGTCTCGTCCTTACAGCTTCCGTACTTCTAAGCCTCGAACATAACCCAGACGGCCATCTTAAGCAGCAAGGTTTTTAGCACAGGTGATGGGTGACATTAACTGAGTATGGAGCAGTGTCGGGATGAAAGAGCCTGAGAAATAGCATCGTCTTGCCTTTTTCGCTTAAAGATTCTTCTGCACACAACGAGACGTAACTAAACCACATCTATAACTTTGGCAGATCCCTGTAATAAAGGTACTCATAGATAGATATGCCCTTTTGAGAGGAGTTAGCGAGAATCATTCAAAGACGTCGACTTATCACATAGCTGAAAAGGTCTATATTTCGAGTAATACCTTTCCGTAGAGCAGAATGACAAAATTGTACCATCAGTTTACGTTGAAATGGTGGCAATACAGGACGTAGGTACTGATTTTGTGCAGATTGACCATGCCTTCAGAAGAATTCCTGGAAAAACCTGATATTAATCTTCCGAATTTCCATGCCGTTTGGTTACGCATGCAATTCGTCCAATCGAAACTGTTTCATGCTGTGCTTGTATCTTAAGGAAAGTATTTTTAACACATGTCTTATTATTACGTATTCTGCTGCATTTTGTTACTGCTAGAAACGATATTGTACACCGCGCCTGTAATTCACGTTATCAATTCCTTGTTTTCCTAGAAACGCTTATCTTTAGAAATCTTCATTAGTTTGGAGCCAATGGTCAACGACGCAAGCCACTTGAGAAAGATACAGAAGACGCTCCTATAATTTATCTTCAGTTGAAAGTACGTCAGTTTATCAATTCTTGGTAAATTTATGGCGTAATTAGTTAGCTATCTGCACCGCTCCTGCAAGTTCCGCTTTGCTACGCCTGTCTCGAGTAAACATGACGAACAAGGTACGTATGAAATATGACATAGAACTATGTGAGTTAGATCATTGTTCCGAATGTCAGGTGATTCGCGAATACGGACTGCATCATTTGAATTAGTGACAAAAACTAAGAATTATTTAAGAAAATCGTCAGGGTAATTAATTTAGAAGAAAATTTACTTCGAAATTTCCAAAAAAAAACCAGGGGCAAGGTTGTTCCTAGGCACGGACTGCACAATGTGATGAACCAAAACTGAGCAGACATTAGTTGACGACATAGGTCCAAAATACCAATAAGCGGGAAGGTATGGTAGATTGTTCTTACAACCACGTAATTTTTCTCGTAAACAAAAGGGCCTGGAGAATTTTTACCAACAAGTATTTTACTCTTAGTTTTGGTCACAGATTCACATAGTGCAGTCCGTATCCACTAAATTATCGTACCATTTACTTCTACTTCACGGATTTTTAATGAAACTTTTCTCGTGAACTGATCGACTGACAGTTTTGTACCAATTCCCTACTTAGCTTGCAGCCACAGAGTTGAAGTTAGAAATTAGAAAGTAAATGAATGTTAAGTCAAACTAATTTTCGATGGACTAATTTCGGAGATGACTTTTCAAATAAAAATAGTCCACTCTAACTTCCTGAGAAATACTGCAACAAAATTAATTTTCAAACACGAAAATAATTTTGTTCCTTACCTTTTTTTTGTAAGATATGTTTTATAAAACTAATTCTAGACATGCTAGCACCATACAGCGGAGCCCTGGCACGAGCGCAATAGGAATTATCACGTTAAATTTTATTCGCTGGTGCTCATTCACCTTTCAATGTATCGCTTTCGGACAGAAACCATTTTTTACGCTGAGAAGAGGAAAACATTACTACTGGAATAACAAAAAAAAAAAAAAAAAAAAAAAAAAAAAAAAAAAAAAAAAAAAAAAAAAAAAAAAAAAAAAAAAAAAAAAAAAAAAAAAAAGTGAATGTTTCATGTTTTTTTTGTATATTAAATACTCATTTGCTGTATGTTTTCAAGAGTGTTAAATTGTCGTAAGGAACAGGTTAAAAGATCGTTTTAAAATGTGAGCAACACCAAGATGAACGTAAAAGTCACTGGTGGCATGTATGGAGGTTGGACCCGTGAGTTCCAATTTATTAAATTTAACGTATATGTCTGCGGTAGGCCGGGCCTAAAATATTACAAATAAAACAAACTAGCGACGTTTCTCAAGGGGTGATATTCATACAGACACTTCGCGTAGGAAACGTTGGGTTTGAAAGAGCCATCCTTTAAGGGTTCTTTGAGAAGTGATTCGTTTAAAACTTTGATTCCTTATCTAAACTGCAGGATGTGCAGGAAGAACCGTTCGCTTGTCACGTATGTAAAAGCATGACGTTTCTTCTCGAGGGTTAACTATACGGCCAGAAGTATATATTGCCGATAATGTGAGTCAAATGGCTCCTCCCGTCCTACGGAAAATGTGTCAACGTGAACCTGTGTTAAGCAATACTATTAAAAAATACCTTCGCAAACATTATTCTATATGTTTCACCCATGTACAGCATGATACACTCATCTTACTTCATTTTGCAAATATAGATACAGTTCAGCATTATTTATATACGAGACTGGTCCCATCAGTACACATTTTGACTGTTTCCTTAAAAATGTGTGGCAATACTACCATTAAAGTAGGGAAACCAAATTTACCAGACCTGATTTATGAACAGTTTTATACAAAGCTGGGGTAAATTTACAAATAATTTCTTACAATCCATGGAGTAAACCCTAGGGTATCCCGCCTCGTAGGGCAGACTTTCAAACTGGGAGACGGTAAAAGTCTTCTCGTTCCCTGAGAGATGACATTCAATGGAACAGAGACGAGATGCAAAGGCGGGAGGAACGGGAGTACGCCGGAGAAACTCACAGGCAAACGGCAAAGTCAGCTATGTTTCCCACAACTAAAAAAATATCGGGACTAACACCGCCGGAAATAGAACGGATCACCTTGCAGGAGGCGAGTGGTTTGACCACTATACTGCCTCGGCTCCGTTTTAAGCGAACGCGATTTCGTAACCCACATGCACAATTTTCCTTTTTTAAATCAGCAATTTTTTACCGTTAAAATAATAATATCGTGTTATAGCGTTTTAATAAGATAAATATGCCTTCGGTTTTTATTCACCAATCTTTACATACGCATTATCCAATGACTTTGGGAAGATGACAGCATATCTGTTTTTAGTTTGAAAGTTATATACTTTTAAATATTCCATAAATATTGGCCAGATGTTATGGGTTAATAAGTATCAAGGATATGTATTTTACTAGAGCGCTATACAGACACGTTTTAAATAAGGGATTTTAAACTTTACGCCACCAGACAATACAAAAACAGTAATCCAAACTTTGCTTGCGACGCTCTACCTTAAACGTCCCAATTAAAAAAAAATACAGTTGCACCTTTGCTTTGGTTCAAGTATACTGAGTGCACACTGAGTTACGGCCATCACTAGAGAAGTACGTGAATTTCGCGGCTCTAGTCTAGTTCAGGTTTCAGACTTTAGCTTCTGTGATTGAAAGGCAACTATTTTGACCATTTTTCAACTTCTTCTCTTCTGCTAGTCGGTAAATAGAGGGTAGCACTCGATGGTCCTAAACGAAATATTGCCTTATTTATTACTGGCATGCAGTCATCTAATGTATTACAAAACAGCCGTTGTCCAGTCATGGCAGTGGCATTGAAGGATATTCAACCTGGCCTGGAAGGAATACCTCCACTAAATTTATGTAGCGGTAACAATCGGCACATTTATCACCGTAGGTATACATATTTAGTTTTTAGAGAGAATATACAGTTTCTGTTTAGTAATTATGTAAAGTTTGCAGGTTTGAACGTGTCAAACAAGATATTTCCTGATCAGTGATTTGTGTGGAGCGCTCTGCAGTTACAAAAAAAAAATCCTCTGAGGTAATGTACGCCATTTAATGTGGTTTATAGGGACCGCGATGGCCGAATAGTCAGACCATTCGTCTCCCACCAAGGCAATCCGGGTTCGATTTTCGGCGGGGTCGGTCCCCGGATTTTCACATGTGGGAATCGTGTCGGACGTTGCCGCTGGTCGGTGGGTTTTCTCGGGGATCTCCCATTTCCCCGCCCTTTCTTTCTGGCACTGCTCCATACTCACATCATGGCAGCCCTCACCGATGTCGAACGCTGACCAAACTCACTCCAGCGGTTTGTTGATCATAGTTTACAAGCATACTATAATTGCACTTATTGGAGGATGCGATTTGCACTGTAAGTTCATAAATTATGTATATACAGTATGTCTTTGATGGAAATATTTTAATTTACAACGGAATACGGAATTACATGACTTACCTACCAAACTTTCAATCACGGAGTTCAAGTAGGTAATCTGTGGTAGTGAAATTACTTCTCTATGAATCAGTTTCAAAGTCAACTCTTTTAAAAAAAAAAGCAGTACTACATTATCAATATTTCTTAAGTGGTGCCAATGATTTTTAGTGTAAAGAAGTACTTTGTACCAACTTTTCTAATACCTTACGTGAACACCTACAGTTACGCTTCATGCTCTTTGCGGTTTGGGGTTCTAGCCGCAAGTAATAGACGTGTGGAGTCGCAGTAACCTCATTCTAATTGACACAGCCAAATGAGTGACGTATCTGCATAGACACACACTACATTGTTCGTGAAGTAGAGCTGCAAATATACGCGTAAGACAATGGAACAAGTTCTTGAAAAATCCCTTTCAACAAAAATCACTGGTTATATTAATGATGAATCCAGCAAAGGAAAGTAACTTTAGATAATTATATATTTGCCAACTATTTTTCAGGAATATGAATTTTTTAATCAAATTTTACACATTACGTATATACAGTACAAAATAAGAAAATAGACCATTTTTTTACGAAATTTCACGGAGAGAGATTTTGTAAGAAAGAGTTTTTTATTATATTCATACTTTGAGAATAATTTTTTGTCGTTTTTTTTAATTGTGTAGGTTATAGTTAATTTCTTAATATATCACGACAAAAACTTTTTTTTTAAACTAATACTTATTTTAGAAGTCTAAGACAGTTATTGAAATTTGGTGGTGTACAGTAATTTGTTGGCAATGAATATACTTAAGAGTTTGCTTGAAACTTAGTATTCGAACAAAACTTTTTAGGACATGCACCCACAATAGTATCAAAAGTTACGTTTTAAAATGTCTAATTTGAAGTTAACATAACGGGAAATTGGTAAATTTAAAATACGTAATGTGGCAAATGGTTATATGGTAAATGTAAGGTGAAAATAACTAACCTTCAGGTGAAATTGCATTTGAGTTTTACTTTCTGAGGACATCATCACGTGGCGACGTATGCTTATACCTACATACAGAGCCGTGTGCAGGTTGTATGCATCATATGTTTTACACGCACCGAGATATGTATACAAATAAGAGAGATGTTTGTAAAGTTATGTAAAGCAAACGGGTGTGTAACAGTTACATATATTTTACCACATATCATTGCTTTCATCGCATGCTCGCATCCTCCGTCACCTTGGATGGATGAAATACGGACGCTGATGGCGCAACAGGACACAGCTTATAGAATACTCAAAAATTCTCAAAAGAGACGCAGGGATAGCCGTGACATTTTGTTTGAAACTAATCGTGTTCTGAGTTATAGATGCACGAAAAGGGTTCACTCATTCTTTAGAAATCGGTGAACGCATTTGTTCATCTTCACAGCGGTGGGAGAGATTTGCGGTCGTTGAAAATAAAGAATAAAACTGCACCACAAATATTAATTATATATAAATTCCAATAAATTGAACAAACATGTCTTAAACTCCTCCATTTCTTTGGCTGCAGAGGTAAAATACATTACATCAAGAAATTTACATGATCAGAAAACATTTACAAATGAGGTATTTGACTTTAGTTACATAACATTTAAAGACATAAATAAAGAAATACTCCGTGTAAAAATTTCAGCAGTTGGCACCAACAGAATTTCTATTCGAGTTTTAAAATATGTACTTCCCAGTGTTACATTCCCTGTGTTTATCACTAAAGTATGCACAATTGCCTAGCGCCTGGAAAACCGCGTACATAAAGACTGTTCCTTAAGAAGGAGTGGTACACAATTCAACGCTAAACGCAATAATCTATAACTGTAGGTTTCTTGAAGCCAATTTGCGAAAATTAAACAAAAGCAATCGTAGACAATAGTTTTAGCCAACGTTTTAAACAAAACTTTTTCCAGTGTTACGAACTTCTGAGGCACAATCTCTGACGCCGGAACCTCGTGCATTTACTTGCCGCGCAAGAGATTACGCGTAACGAATTAGTAGTTTTGGATAAATATTTACTCATAAGGTTGGCAAATACCATTATCTAGGATTCTCATTGAGTATTTTATTCATATTGGTTTCGAAGAAAGCGTTGGAATCATTTGATGTTTTCAGCGTTTATTTATCTAGCACGCACTCTTAAACATCGAAACGCTCCTCCCCATAACAATACTACCGGTATTGTCTAAAGTTCTGGAGTATATTGTACTGAATAAAGTGAGATCTTATCTTGACTCTACAAAATAGCTTGACAAATACCAATCAGGCTTCTGTGCTAATCATTAATACTAGCACAGCTCTTGTAAACAATGTTGGAGACACTAGACTGGCCACGGACATGAAATATGTTAACTCTCCTCACACTTTTAGACTTCAGTAAAGCTTTTCATAATCTTGACCACGATATTTTACTTGCTAAACTAGAATGTAATGTTAATTTATCTTCTAATACTGTTAATTGGCCAGGTCTTACCATTCCTGCAGGAGACAAAGTGTTGTCGCAGGAAACACAACATCTGACTAGATTATTGTTAGTGCTGGAGTGCCTCAGGGTTCATTACTTGCTTTGAGTTTACACAATTTATTAATAATTTGCCTAAACCAATTACATTTTCCAAAAACCACGTATATGCCCATGATGTACAGATACATTGTTTTTTCCCCACCTCTGATACCGTTAAAAAATGTAAACAATTTTCAACATTGACCTTGAAGCTGTCGAAAAATAGTCCGCAGAAAATGGACTCCATATGAATACATTAAAATCCCTAGCTATATATGAGTAGCTCCGATATTACGGTAAAATCCCTTACCGCTGAGCTACCAAAAATTGTAATAGGCAACACAAATAGTGAAACACAGTCAACAATTAAAAATATTGGCCTTACTATGAGTAGTACATTAAATTAGTCTAAGCAGATAGTAAAACGTCTTAAAAACCAGCTAACTGAGAATTTTAAAAAACATTGTGTGCAAGTGCTAACTTTTCCTATGCTTGATTACTGTGACATAGTTTACAATGACCTGACTATCCCACGATTAACTATACAGCAAAAGTCACCAAATAGTTGAATTTTTTAAATTTTTAATATAAAATCACGCGACCATGTTATATGACAGTCTAACATGGCATTGATTCGACAATAGAAACAAATTACATAGCCTGCTTAAGGGCCTCGTCTACCACGTGCTTAAAATGCGTTGCAGCGTGTTCGTAAATACATTTCTTTTTTTAAGAAATTACTCCACATATGCCCATTGTATCAATGTACGAATAGAAAATACACCCCAAACGATAACTGAAGAGTCGTTTCAAAGCACCACGTCGATTAGGAACATCATTTCGGAGCTCCTCAAAATGGCTAAAAACAGCTTTTTCAACCTGTTATATAAGAAAAATTACTCACGGGATTCGTGTGAAACTACTCCAGGAGCATGCAACGGACTTTGCTTAAAACTTTTCACCAATAAAAAGACGGGGTCACCACTGAAAGTGTCAGTCAGGCGAGTGATCTACGATACCACTGCACGCAGTTTCAGTGTCTTGCGGTAGAGGCGATACCGCACCAGATGAGCCAGTCAACATCGCCCTTGGCGCCGTGCCTCACTCACACAAGCACACGGCCAGTAAGCGGACGTCTTAAAGGAAAGTAGTTAATTTTAAAAGTCCGAAATATTTAGCCGAAAATTTCCAGATTCTTCAATCCCGTCACGATGTCAGTATCCGTTCCAATATAAATGAGATATTGCTTTATTAATACCAAGGCATAGAGCGAGGACTAATTACAAATAATTTTCTATGGCAACTGTGCGTGCTTGAAATGCACTTGATGAGAAAATCATACTGCATATATCTGTATTATTGTTTAAAGAATTTGTCAAACAAACCTCTTAAAAATTCAGTTCAGTGTGAAAAGTGGATGATTTTACACTTGTAACCCCAGGTGTATGTGTATGTTACTGTGTGTGTGTTTAGGTGTGTGTGCGTGTGTGAGTATGTGCGTGTTTGAATGTAAATGCGAAACTGAATATTCCTAGCATTATTTGTTACTTTTGTTTTCTTTTCATATTCTTGAGTGTATGTTATTGATAAGTTTGTAGTAATTAAATCACCTGAGGTTCTTACAATATCGATTTACTAAAGGACATATTTCACCATTTCACGGAGATACTTGTAGAACGATTAGTTATATTGTAGCTTTAGATAAGGTATTTTTTGCCTAGACTAATTAAATACACTTTTTCCATCTCTGTCATTTAATTTCTTATTTGTTTAGACATTAATATTGTGTTTTTCAACTGCAATTTTGTAGTAGACGTATTATGTCGTAATTTAATATTAATAAGGAATAATTTATGTTCTAGACGGTAATGTTCATGCTTACTGTGACTTCATAATTTTATCTTTCATTACTCTTATCTTTGTTTTTTTTAATGTTATGTTCTGTTGATTTTTTTTTTTTTTCTAATTTTTCAGTGGTTAAGTGTAACACAACTTCACCACTTGTAAAGAGAAGTCGTAAATAAATACATAAGTTACTACTTAACCAGTCTATATATTGTAGACAACTTTTGCCAATTTACATTAAGCCTGCAATCGTCTTTAGACTTAGGTTAACCGTTTAATTTAAATTTGCAACATGCTGTTTCAGTGTCCACTATCAAGCTTGTTACAAGTGTGTGTACATAAGCCGATATAAGGCTTGGCGTCAGTCGCCATATTGCATTATTTTGTTATACGCTCTTATGACATTCTGTGGAATAAGAATGTACATTTGCTACTATAATATCAATTCTATTTACCCTTTGCTACGATAAAAGCACTGCAGTAGAACTTGTAACGTATATTTAAGTCGCAATCAGTCGAACAAAATTTTTTATATTCTTAATTTGCTCGACTAATTACGGGTTAAATAAACGTTGAAAGTTCAACTACGAAGCTTTTATCGTAGTGCAGAGTAAATAGAATTGATATTATAGTAGCAAATTTCACATTTTCCTTCTCAGAATTTCATAAGAGCGAATAATAAAATAATTCAATATGGCGACTGATGCCAAGCCTTAAACTATATTCACGCGATGCCCAGTTAATGCTAAACTCGTGCAGGATTCCGAGCTGGTGTATGATCTTGTGAAAGGCACATCATTGAAAAGGCAGCGCATGCCCCCCCTTTTTTTTTTTTTTCAAGAAAATTTTGCAAGAAACGAGAGATCCAATAGGTGGTTAGGCCTGTGTTGGTCATCTGACCTAACTAGAGGCACAAGGAAATCGTAATCTGATTTGTGTGAATAGAAATTCAAGGAAAGTAAATACTGTTGTTAGTAATGAACTAATTTTTTCCTCGCATCCACTGACACTGTAAAACAGATCATTTTTTTTTTTTAAGAAACACGAAGCCACTATAACAAAAATGAGTACTGAATAAGTAACTCACAAAAAGTTTTTATTGTTCATAACAAGCCTGGTTTAAGAAACGACTGTTAGATATTGATCTTACTTCGTCGTCTCTGATCACTTCCCACGCAGTTGCCACCTACAAATTGTAAAAAGATAAAGATTCAGCACCGATCATCTTCAGTACCCACAAATTCAGGGTATACCTACACAATTTACATTTTGCGGTGCCAAGTAATCCACAGCTCACAGTACCCATACTGAGAACGGGTTATTGCCAACTTAAAAGTTACTGATACAAAAGTTACGCGTAATATTAAATAATAGTGTTCTTGCTGCGCATGCATTCAGAAACGGATAAAATTTACACACAGGCGAATTTCATGGGAACCAGCATGAAATACACATCAACATAAATTAAATATCATAAATTAATCTTCATCCATACTTACAGAATTCCAAACTTATTATAAAGCTTATCAAATACGCGCACGTTATCCAACAAGGTTTTGCCTCAAATCGTGAGAGTCAACAAGCATACCAATCAAAACTATGAAATTGTTAAGCAAATGTATTGCGAAGCTGTTTCGAAACTGAGCATCTTAGAATTTTAAAAAAGAGAAATTTTTAAATATTAATTTCGTAGTATTTCTTACGTACCAAATTCGGCGGACATAAATTTATTTAGGTTTACAGTATAATGTAAACTATTAATTCTTTCACGGAGTGCCACTTCCTAACAAAATAGTGACTACGTGAGACTAAATGTTATTAATTTTTTCTAAAATGTGTCAGAAAATTATTTTTTACGGAGTACATTCTTACGAAATGTACTGAAAAGCCTTGGTTTAAGTAATTTTGATGCTCAGTTAATATATCTGTTAATCAGATTTGTTCGAAATCGGTCAAACTATCGGGTAAGTATTGAAAATTAAACTAATATACTCACTACGCTTTTATTTTTAATAGTATCACGTTTTAGGTGGACCACTTTGATATTATTACATACCAAATTTGAAGAGATTCGGTAGGGTCGTGTCAAGACATGATATAAAATATTTATATATTCGTGCACTGTTGTCTTCCTATCTGCCGACTTAATTTAATGCTTATGTGACAACATGTGAAAATACTAAATATGTTATGAATTGGTATACGGCAATAGTTTTCGAGCTGTGACATGGGGCCATAAAAATAAAACGACCGCAATATTGAAAGAAGGCTGCTGATTTGGTCGAAATATGCTTTCTAAATATTGAACCGAGTTTGAAGGAACTTGGTTTACAAGGTTCTTTTGATTTGTGGAGGGGGGGGGGGATAAGGTCACAAACAGTAACGCACATAGGCTTACAAACACACAAAACCAAAACATAGCCACGCCAGATAACAAAGTGATCACATGTGTCTATTTTTCGTTTTGTAAGTAGGCTAAAAATGTGTAGTATATTCGTCGTTAACGTCGTTATCTTATGTTTTTTTTTTTTTCAGGGAAATATTGTTGGCCTTCTGTGGTTAATCTTTTTGCCGTCTACAATTCTCGCCATAAATTGTCCTGGTAAGTTACGCAGATTTAAAAAAATTCTGTATGGAATACTTAATTATTGAATGACGATAAGTTCTCAGTTGGAATAATATACTTGTAATTTGTATGTAATGAGATACATTGTTGTTTAATAAATAGGCTGTGAAAATTTTTGATTGAGATTCCTATCTCCAGTGCGGAGCGACTTTGGAGAATACAGGGAGGATTTTCTTTCTTCTGCCACAGAGAAAAATAGTTAAAATATGCGAATTAGGTTTGAATTAAACCAGAGCAGTTTGGGTTGATATTATTCAAACGTGAATGAGCTGAGAACTTACACTTAAGAAGTTTGCGGACCATACTGAGGAAGCCGGATTTTTTAAGCAGTATTTCAAGTTCTACACTGAAGGGTTTAGCTCCCGAACTAGTTCCACCTTCGTCAAAGGCTTTTGTATTGAATACACACACTTATACAGTGTTCCACAATGAGTTACAGGTATTTACTAGGCTGGTTATACAAATAGAGCAAAACTATTCGTATTTACAAAAGAATCATCCGATAACAGAAGACAATAACTTTTACACGCATGCTCATAAATTTTTTGGACAGTACTTGAAATATGTCTAAGAAAGCAAAGTTTTTATTTTACATCTAAAATGTTTAAAGTATCCTTCGCCTGATGAACCGTGTACGTAAAAACGATAGTCTAATTCGTCCCATGATCTTGTGAACATATGTAGTGTTACTGCAGCCACTGAAGCTGATATGCGGTGTCGCAGTTTACCCACAGTAGCTGCAAGGGAAGCACGTAAACGGAATAGTTCACGAACCCCCCCCCCCCCCAACTCAAAGAAAAAGACTCATATACGCTCCGATCAAGTGATTTTGGTTGCTATTGGTACAATGGGCAATCCGTAAGCCCTAAATGGCCGCCACAGCAACGTACGAACACGGGATCACAGCGGTCAGAAACCACAGATGAAAGTGAGAGTGACTCTTCGAAGCTGAATGTGTCTTGTTCCGTCTGCTGAGAGTATATTTACGGTCCGTTAATTTTTTCGGAAGCACTGTTACAGGACTATCATATTCCGATATCTGAAGATAAGGTCTTTCCCCAAAGTTACAGAAACACTTGGGAAACTTTATTTTTCAACAAGACTGTGCACCACAACCTGTGGTATAAATTACCCTGAGCAAACCTAATAAAAGTGTTAATTTTACAGAAATAAATGGAAGTGCAAATTAAATAAAAATTCCAATTTAGACAGATTACTTTCAACCAAAAATCCTTATAAATGTTTGCCCGTGTTTTTGAGAGTTAGTTGTTCTGTAGTATATTGTTGGCTAAAATGTGTGTATTTATAATGTTTGGCCTAGGTTCATTGTATGTTAACTTATCGGTCTAGATTTTCAAATTTAAGTATACGTTTTCAGACGTTATTCATTTCTCCTTCGTTCCGTGTTTACTCCAGTCGAAGTTCACTCCAGTTTGGAATTTTACCCTAAAAGTGGTCTTATGAAACACAATTTTTTAAATAAATAGGCTGTGAAAATTTTTGATTGAAATTCCTATCTTCAACATTTACGTAATTCAAAGGCAGCAGTGTGCAGTTACGTTCAGCGAAACGTGCGGTAAATACGTGTGTAGCCGACAAAAAATTTTGAACGCGTCTTATAAACTTTCAATATTAAAGTGTGAAGAATAAATTAATGTGATCATTTAATGTTTGGCAAAGTTATTCACTCCTTAGTCGAATTCTAAATATTTTGGTTTAGACTCAACTATGTAACTATCGGAAACAGGACCCATATTTATATTAAATGTGTGCTTAATGAAATAAAACGAATATGCCCAGTAAGTGATGGTAAATACTTCGTAATAACAATCTGTAAATTATATTTATTACAAAATTTGACAAAATGTAAACAGGGGCGGTTTTTGAAATCCATACTAGTGGATGCTAAAGGATACTCGTGCTATAATTTTTGTTTTCAATACAAATTTGTGCACACGGTAGCCTTCAGAACTGTGAAAAACTAGAATACTTGACGGCAGGCTGAGTGTCTTTGCGCGTAAATCACATGTACCATAGAAAAACACTGCTTTTTATATGGAAATGGCTGTTAAACAGACTGCCAACATACCAATAAACACAAAGTTGAATTATTTCGTGAGTCAAGCTCAGCAACAAAAATGTTTTAAGTGATGTAATACATATAAATGATTCGGTTGCGCTGAACTGATTTTATTTTCGACTCATTTTATTAGAATTAATGGGTTTGTGGACATACACCATTGTTTAAGGTTTGTTGATAAATAAAATCCCTTGTGTACAATTAAATAAAGTTTTTTTAAAATTCTTTGAAGCAATGACGTATGCACGGCCTATGAATTACAGACCTGGACACTAGCCTATCTACCAATGCTAGTGCCTTTATGACTAAAACCGCCACTAGTGATGGAGTGTTGTTTTAACAATGCAATAGAGCTTCGTACTACCAGTGCTCCTAGCGGCTCCGACACGAACTTAACTTGATACTCGTGGTTTCATTTAAGCAAAGATAAAACGACACTAGTGTGCCAGTGGCGCCAGTCAGTCGTATGATAGTACATTTTCAACGCAATTATCCAGACCAAAGATGTTAGAAGGTCCAGATGGAGCATGTCGCGGAATTGCATGGAGGTATTAGTCTATGGAGTGGCAGCTGCCGTACATTTCAATAGTTATCATGTGAAGCCGATCATTTTCGAACTGCGCATGCGCAGGACGTTATTTTTCACGAGTCGCCATGTTTTGGGTGGCAAAACAATAGCAGAAAGCAATGTAAATATGTAATTTTTTACAAAACTTCGTGCAAATTTTCTATTTA
>PNEQ01075938.1:39140-51680 GCA_003012365.1 Medauroidea extradentata
ATATGTTTGTAAGGCCAAGAGCTGCACAAACTTTCACCATAATGTGTAGTTAACAAAAAACTAAAACATTTTCATTCAGCTCAATGCTATATTTACATGTTTTTGCCACCACTAGCTCTATCCTTGTCTTTAAACGTCGTCTGTTGGCCGGCTTCAAATTTGCTCAAAGGCTTCTACTCCATAGACTAATACCTCCATGCGGAATTGTAACCAAACAAACGCTTGACGTGGCTGGTATCAATATGGCCGACTAATTTAAAAACTGAGAAAATATTAGTTAGGAGGTGTGTAAACAGGGCTAAAATATAGAGTTTTCAATCTAAAACATCAATTAAAGAGCATGATACATTAATTTACCATAAAAAAATACCATTCTAATGTGTACTGTTGAGGTTAAAGTAGTATGGCGGCTGGCCAATTTGGTGGCTACCTCTCCCCTCTCTTGGCTACACTCCCCTCGCCTCATCCAGACCTTATACTACCCCCGTGATCCAGACCTGTTCTTCTATGGCCACGGGCATACGTATACAAACCAACGAGCTATAGTGCCTATAGTAAACATAAGAGGGGCGGAAGCGCTTTCGAGCTGAAGCCCAATTGAACTTGTGTCGGCCATGATTTCCATCATCAAAACAAAGGGACGTGGCAGGGTGTTGGTTAGGGATAATTACGTTTATGTACAGATAATAATAGAAAAACAAAGCTTACGATGCATTGTGTATGTGTATGTGACATGTAAAGCATATAAATACCGCTGTATATCGTTTAATATTTTAGGAACGAGAACAAATCGTAAAGACACGTTGAAAACAATTGACGAAAATGTGTAGGTAGCGAGGCAACTGGCACACAGTCCAAATATATACATTTTAAAAACGTTAAAGTAAACATATACGAGCATAAAATATAAATATTATGCATTTAGTTGTGTGTAATCATTATTACCTCAGTTTTGTGTACAGTACACTGTGTAAGACACTATGTGTTAAGGTTATGTTTATAGGACTACTGATAAATGTAAATTATAAAACGTCTGAATATATGCGAATATGCCTGCATTTATGTATACACATTAAAAATAAATACTATAATATATTAAATTTACCATAAGAACCATGCATATAACATGTCAACTATATCGATAGTCAACAACCTTGCCGCCCACCCTAACCCAATTTAAGAGCCTCAAACTTATAAATATAAATAGATGTCCGCAATTGGTCTGTCGCCATGTAGCGAGATCACTCCTTACCTGCCTCCCTAAGCTACTATTCCTAAACCCTTCCTGAACCTTCCAACTCCAAGAGTTACCAAATAATTCTGTAAAATATTCCACACACCGACCTCACAAGCATAGACTGTCTACCCAAATCTTTCTCTTCCACTCCACTTGAACCTTTTCGCTGGTGTTTACTCTCTCCCATACCCTCTCTTAGTTAGGTGGAAATTTAACCCTCCCCAACCGCCCTCTCTATTCTCCAGTATGTACATTCTGACCAGACTTTCAACTCTTCTTCTGTCCTTCTATGTACTCCATCCCATTTCCTTCGTAATTACATATGGCCTATGTATCCCTTCATTCTGTCGAACGTACCCGTGCCTTCTTCACCTACTATTCACCCATCCCGTTACCTTTCTTTGTACCTTTTTCCGTTCCCGCACCTCACAACTTCCATATATGCATCCTTATCTGTGGCAGCATATTCCAGCCTTGGTCATACCATACCATTATGCAGTATGCCTTTTCCTTCACCTCCCAGTAATGAAATTCTACACGATTTAGTAAATAATATGTGTAATTAATATTAGATTTGTATTGGTTGTAAACTAAAAAGTTCGGTACGTATTATCCTGTCTCATTGTAGCTACCCATAACATAATAATATAACGTATCTAAACGGCATAAACATGGTTGTAATATTATAAGTATTTTAATATATTGCTGTAGTTAGTGTGTGCAGCCAAACACTGAGATAGGCATCACGATCTGTTGTGGACTGCAGCAATTTATTGCATATTTCATGTCGGCAAGGGTACGAATGTTCTCTACTGATTCATTTATCAGGCGCAGTTGTAACGGACTCAACATTAACTCGACAAACAAATACCACAACGATCAATATCCCAAACTATCTCGCACAATTCTCGTTATACCTACATAAACACATGCATCAACTGACAATGTTTTGACTATAGATAAAATGGCGAGCCGATTTCAAATAGGCTTCACCTGAGAGCCTCGAAAATGGCTGTATCCGCCCCTCTATGTTTACTACATATATCGTTGTTACAAACCCATTAAACTTGTCCGCACACTCGGGCGCGGCTGCGCGGCAGCAGGGAGAGCCCGCACACTTGGGCGAAGCAGCGCGGGCTGCGCCCTGCCGCTCCTCGTCCAAGTGTGCGGGGATATTTATTTTTCATGTAACTGAACAACGGAGGAAAAGTCGCTGCGCTCCGCCGCGCCCAAGTGTGCGGGCACCTTAATAGAACCATTTCAGCACAGTATTAACAAGTGGCGAAGCGTGGCCGTATTCCAAGGCACGTTGCAGTAGATCAGAATATGCACTCTAAACGCGTCACACGCAATAAAGGTGTGGTGTGGAGTCTGAGGAGGAGAATTCATTCCTTGCTGCTTGTACACTACAGACAGAAAAGTGTACCTGCCTATACAAGTCTAATGTGCCACCGACAACTCAGAGTTATGTGTAGTTAGAGAACCAGAAATTTCGTGAATTCATTTGAGAAGACGTTACAACTAATCACTAGGGCCACGATTTTGTCGCGAAAAGATTTTTGCCCCACTTTGTTTCAGTGTCTCTCGTGCACATCGGCAGCTCTGCTTCGTGGTTATTGGCAGCGTGTCTTTGTTCAGACACGTTTCTCATTTGACTGCACCAATCAGAACACGATTATTGTGACTCCTTACGTCTGTAATTTGCCAAGGCAAGTGAGAGTAAAATTATCCTACTACGGGCGATGTAGCAGACCTTTAGACGTGCACATGACGCGTCGAAACCAAATGTTGCAAAAATCTTTTCACCATAAAATCGTGGCTCTACTAATCACTCATTGGAGCAGCAGCCAAGTAGCTGAAGGTGATGTGTACACAAGACTGTGGAGCATAGCCGGAAGGTCGTTTAGTCCGCAAATGTCCGTGTCTCTGTGTATAGTCATTGCTTAGCAACGCATGCCTTGAAACACCCCGCTCTTTGCTACTGAAATCAATAGAGGCCGGAAAATTTCGCGCAATCAATGGCCTGCAGGCTAGAATCCATTGTACTATCCCTACTCAAGCCCCGTCTATTGGTTCATTGTCTGTTGTTCCACCGAGTAGTAGCTAGTAGACAAATGGTCGGGGCTTGAATATGCATAGTATTTATTTGATTCTAACGTGCAGGTAATTGAATCCCGAAATTGTCCGGCCTCTAGGTATCAAATATATCTTTCTCTCAGAGCGTTGTAACTGTGCCAGCTCCACCGGCCCCTGACAACTTCACGTTCGACGCCGCGAGCTCCACTGTCAGGTGGACAGTGACGGCCGCCTCAGTGAAGTGTGTGAAGGGCTACATGGTCTGCTGGCAGCAGACGGCGTACAACGATGTGGCGTGCGACTTCGCGGCCATCACAGCGAGAGCCCTCAAGTTGCCCGGCCTCGCCCCGTGCCAGGTGTTCAACGCCAGTGCTGCGACGTTCAACTGGGACGATCGCTCCAGCGCAGTTCGCAACTATAACGGAATAGCAGGTATGCAGCATGGTGACCAATAAGTAAGTGAGGTGGATGATAAGCTAAGGTAAGTGGGCTTTACATCTCGTCGACAGCGAGGCCATCAGAGACGGGGACACACAACTTGCTACAATGACAGGAGATGGGAGATGAGTAGAGGTACGTCAATTTCGCGGATTCATCTGGCAGCAGCCTAGACTAGTCAGTCCTATACACCCACTGGCCACAATCGATTATCTATTGGCTTATAACCGTACAAGCAGGTAGCAAGCGATAGCACTTCACATTATTTCCTTATTTACTACTGGCTAGCAATAGTCAAACGCATTTCGTAACAGCTGCCAGCAAGTCACAGACATGACAATGAAGTATACATAATTGGCGTTCAACCTGACCTGAAATGTATCTGCGAAATTTACGTACCTCTAGAGATGAGTCAACCGTGGCCTTTGTTAAGGAACCAACCTAGCATTCGCCTGGAGCGATTTCAGGAAACCGAAATAAGGATGGCCGGAGCCGGGATTCGTACCCGAGTCCTCCGCGATGCTAGTCCAAGTGTTAGCGTTACGCCACTTCGCTCGGTAGGTGAGGTGGAGTGAGAGGGTCTTACGGCCCTCTAAGGCCTCGCTCCTTAGTTTTGCAATGGTTTCGAAAACTTTTTTTAAACGCAAATTAATACATATATCAAAAATTAATCTTACAGATTTAACACTTATATATCATCGTTTGTATTTGAATTGTTTTGTTGCAATACATCAAACAGATTTTTTGATATTTGCTTCGGTAATATCATATACTTTGTGATCAAAATAAGGCAAAATGAAGCAATTTGGTACATTATTAAAAAAAAACTGTCTGCCAAAATGGTGTATCGTATGACTGTACACAGTTTCAAAATTTTCAAAGCATTTGTTTAAAAAATATTTGAGTTTTTGCAATTGTTTGAAATAAATTATGGATCATGGCCTTAACGGCGAGGTCTTAAGAGTCTATCAGGGTGAAGTGAGGTGAACGGAAGACACAACATCCATGCCCGAGCTAGGATTCGAACCCAGGACCTTTCGCACCCTAGGCCAGCGCCTAACCGACTACGCCATGGCGGTCGACTCCAGCAAGTAGAGAACCCAGATTTAAGTGAAAAGGTTTTTGCACCAACCAGTTTTAACGGCCTTCGTGCACATCTGCATCCTTGCTGCGTGGTTTGTTATTAGAAGAAACCTGAAAAAAATTCGCGATATGTAGGGACCCCTGTTTTTCGCGAAAAGAATTTTGCCTCACTTTGTTTCGGTGCCTTTCGTGCACATCTGCAGTTCTGTTTCTTGGTCAGTGATTGGATATTTTAACTTTCACGAGACTTCAGATTCTACCGGCAAATCACAGAAGTGTGTTGTTGTAGGAACGTTATTGTTAGAGGCAATGATTTTTGGTGAAAAGAATTCTGCAACAATTTGTTTCAGTGCCTTACGTGAACACCTGTGTTTCTGCTTCATGGTCAGTGATTGGAAGTTTTTAACTTTCGGCGTATCGGGGTCCTACCCGCAAATCACGGAATGTGTGGTGTCGCGGTAACATTGTTCTGGTTGGTGCAGTCAAATGAGTCACGCCTCTGTCATATTATATCCTGCCAATAACCACGAACCAGAGTTGCAGGTGTGCACGCAAGGCATTGAAACAAGTTGTTGCAAATTTCTTTTCACCAAAAACCACTGGCTCTAGTTATTGTAATTGGTTCAGTCAAATGATACACAGACACGCTGCCAATAACCATGAAGAAGAATCATAGATGTGTACATAAGGCACTGAAACAAAGTGGGGCAAAATTCTTTTCGCAAAAAACAGGGGTCCTTAGCGATATGTTCAATGCAAAGGTTAGTTTTCAAACAAATTTATGTTCGTGTCATTTTCACAATTGGCTCTTGACATACTTGACACTTCCTGGGAGGGTTTTGAGCCAATAACAAAGAAACAACTAAATGCAAATCCAATCATAGTGAGTAACTGATGGCTAGAGATGATACTTTATCGCGAGAAAACTTGACTGTTTGCTGAATTTCAACACAGGTTCAGCTTATTCGATATTACTGGATTTCTCTTGTACGTGGAGCTGTTGTCCTATTTGACTAAGCCAATAAGAATCTCGCTATTTTAATATATGATGCCTATTGTTGGCATGCAGACAACTACATTGTATCAGACGTACATCACCCAATAATATGTTGCGAGAAACTACAGTGTTTTCAAGGAGGCTATGTTGGCCCATAACAGTTTTGAAATACACCATCATCTCTGATGATTACGTTATATTATATACGTCTGACACTATTTATTTGCCTTCAGACCAATATCAGTTACTAAATATTACAATACCGAGAATCTCATTAGCTCGGTCGAATAGGGTAACAGTTTCATGTTCATGTATATGCCAATGATCTTATGGTCAGCTTAACATACGTTGAATCCCAGCAAACAGTCAAGTTTGTCTGCGATAAGCCATCATCTCTACTTTTGGTATGTTCCAAGTACCTAGGATTCCGATTTACTGATTTAGTTATTCGTTGCTGTATGTTTATGTGCATGAGCAAAAAACATACTTGCTAGATGAACTAATTACTTATCTCTATTTAAATTTACAAAATGTTTCTTCCAGTGCGTACTGTCGCCAAATAAGTTAATTTTTCTACACGCGTATGTGATCAAAGCTAAGGCTGAAATTGAGTCATATCATACTTCGTAAGACGTTTACTCTCTAAACTGGAAACTATGAATATTCTAGAGATTTTCTACACATTCAAATTGTTGAAACTGCTCCATCAGTAATTAATGGAAAACGGCAGGTTGCATCAGCGAAATAAACTCACTGATTTAATGTGAGGATTTCACTAGTTGGAAAAGAAACGATTTTTTTTACATAAATGCGTAATTTTACATTATATTTAATTCTGCGTTTTATCTCAATCACGTCATTAGCTTAAGAAAAGCATGCACCAAAGTTAAAAAAAAAAAAAAAAAAAAAAAAAAAAAAAAAAAAAAAAAAAAAAAAAAAAAAAAAAAAAAAAAAAAAAAAAAAAAAAAAAAAAAAAAAAAACTGAGAATACTGGCAGTATTTGAACCTATGATGGTCAACATTATAGTCCATCCGTTGCCTTAATCACTAACCCAACATGAACGGACAACAAAACAGATGCTTATTAATGTTTATCTAATATGTGCCTTAACTTTGTACAGCGTTTTATTGGTAGCAAAATTGCTATTTGTACTGTAAAGTGTGAATTTTCAAAGCAGCATAACTCATGGCTCAGAACGCAAAGGAGCTAAATTGAACATTACTAAAACTGAAATATCCACAATAGCCGTACAACAAAAATACTTATTACTATTTTGATCTATAAATATTAATGTTCATTTGGGTGTAACCTATTAAAACACATCATTCACATTAAACAACGAGCAAATAAAAGTAGTAGCATGTTTGCTGTGGAAATGGAGATACGATAAGGTAATGTGAAATTGTTGATATGTAATTTTAGTTGCAGATTTCAACTGTAGTTTTCAAATTACAGATAGTTTAGTACAATTTGTACTGATTAATTAGTGAAATATATCAATTATTGGAATCTGTTACCCCAATAGGCTGTTCACACTTTTAACAGTGTACATTAAAAAAACAACAGATTCGCCAGTGAAAATACTTACAAAACATATTGAAACTGTGAAAATTTCACTGAATCTAGTTTATAGAGCTGTAGGCAGTAGTGAGCGTGGATGTCTTCCAAGGGAAGCCGTGCTAAGCAGTGACTGTACCCAACTCGTGAGCTGAAAGTGGAACCACACTGGTAGGTACATGTAAATCTCCAGCCAGATGCGTTCAATAGGCGAGGGACGAATACTTCAGTAACACGACTTCAGTATGAGAAAACTGCAGGCATACCAGTGTCACATTTTCATGGCTAGAGGCAATGATTTTTGGTGAAAAGAATTCTGCAACAACTTGTTTCAGTGCCTTACGTGAACACCTGTGTTTCTGCTTCATGGTCAGTGATTGGAAGTTTTTAACTTTCGGCGTCTCGGGGCCCTTACTGCAAATTACGGATGTGTGGTGTCACGGTAACATATTTCTGGTTGGTGCAGCCAAATGAGCCACGCCTCTGTCATATTATATCCTGCCAATAACCACGAACCAGAGTTGCAGGTGTGCACGCAAGGCATTGAAACAAGTTGTTGCAAATTTCTTTTCACCAAAAACCACTGGCTCTACTCATGGCGTATAGTCGGGTGAAATATCGCTCACCTTGAAATAGGACCACACTTCACCAATGACTGTTGCATCTCCCAAGGGTACTGTCATCTTAACACGGGTGGTTCAGCGACGGTTTGGTCAGACCACTATCCTTACCTCCCACCTCGGTGATCCTGGCTTCATTCCCGAAAGGGTTGACCCCTAATTTCCCGATTACGGATAACGGGGCAGACGTTGCCGTTGACCGGTGGGCTTTCTCGGGGCGCTCCCGTTTCTCGCCCTTCCGCATTCTGTCACTTCTCCGTTATCCATGTCAGAGCCATGTAATGAGGCAAGTAAACCCCGGGTGAGGGGGGTAAGATTGTGTTTAAAATCAGAATGACATTAGTAGAGACCCGCATAATTCCTGGATTCACTTACCTGTAGATTAGCCTCCAAGAATATGTGTTTACTGAAGCATACATCAGCTAAACTTTGGCTGCTCTCTGAAACACCGACATGGCATGAGTGGGCCTATATGTAGTTGATTCTTTATTATTAGATGACGCCCTCTAGGACGTAGCAAATATGCCTATGGCCAGTTTCGAAAGTGGTACGAACAGGTAGTTGTTGCAATTCTAGCTTGTGCACAAAAGATAGCGCACATTTTTTAGGTCACTAGGGGAATGCGTAGACGATAAAACCCAAAAGTAAAATAAGTCACATTGCACAAGAGAGTAGTGTTTTTTGTTAGTAATTTGCCCTCCCCCCCTCCACCACTTACAGAATAGTTGGCACGTCCCTGGTCCATGTCTTCCCTCTAGGTTCGGTTGTCACTCACGGAACCCCAGCTCAGAAGCCGGCCGGCCAACACTGAAAGAAAAAATTTGTAGGAAGTCTTCCTGACAGATTACTTTGTAGATCGAACAACAGGCCTAATTAACTGAGAAAAGAGAAAGGACAAGAAGCAATGGAATAGATGTTACAATTCCTCGTAATGACATGAACGAGGCTTCGTTGTCTTGGAATTCTGATGAATATCGGCCAGATACATGCTCTTATAATGAAGAAGTGGTTTCCCCTAATCGGAAGTGTAGACTTACAAAAATGGTTCATACACAGTACAAAGCAAGATGTGATTCAGTCAAATGTTTCAGATGGTGTTGAAATATTTTTGCACTACTGGAACCACTTTACAGTAGACCTCTGGCGATACAAGATACAAAGTTTGTGGATCTTTAAGAGCTGAAAGAATGCTTGGAAGTAGATTGCCATCCATTGTACAGTGGTTCTGCGTCGTGGTAATTGTGAAGGACAGTGTTATCACTAGAACCCACGATTTTTTGCGATAAGAATTCTGCAACAGTTTGTTTCAATGCCTTATGTGCACATATGCAGCCCTGTTTCATGGTCAGTGATTGGCTGTTTTTAACTCTTAGCGTCTAGGGTTCTACCCCCAAATCACAGGCGTGTGGTGTCGCAGTAACCAGGTTCCTGTTGGCATAGTTAGATGAGCCATGTCTGTGCAATAATACATTCTGCCAGTATGTGTACATAAGGCGTTCACTACCGCTTACAACTATCGACGCACGAGCTCACACACATTGCCCAGGTATGCTTGCCCCAGACGAGATACGCACATCAAACCTCTCGCTCGGGCTGAGTCTGACTAAATGTTATAGATCACAATTCAAAAACATAAGCGCAGAACGTATAACATAACAGTATAAACTGCGCACGACCAGACGCCTTGTGCAAAATTAGTTCACAATTAGAGTCTTACTGTTATGTTTAACCAATGAAATTTTTTCGACGAATCTGAAATATTCCTCGCTGTATAAAAGTCAACCAAAAGCCATTGAAGCATATTTGAAGTGGAATCGCATTTATCGATAAAAGGAAATACAGAAGAAAAGTTCCTATAAACTGCACAGCGTAAAACATTATTTACTGTATGAAAGGATAGGTTTTAGCATTAAAATTTCTTAATCTAGTTTTGTTTTGCTATCGTGTATTTTTGGAGGTTAAACCAACATGGCGGACATTCACAAACTCCTTTGCTGTGATTGGTTGCTGTCCAATGGGTACGCACAAGAAATGAAATATTGCCATTTCCTATGTCAGCACCTACATGCACACGACCACTTTTTGGTGTTGTGAATCGCTGATTGGCCATGTTGCTGGCGAAGCCAGTTTGATGGCGTTTGTGACTGAGTTTGCCGGCATACCATCTGTTTCACTTCTGCATCCCTAAATATGCTGTGGCTCCGCGCACTGCCCTAGTCCCTTCTCTCCCAACCAAGAGGGCGTTACAGTCGTGGACTCTGCACAGCTGCGCGCGCCGATGTGCCGAAGTCAAAGATGTTAGAAGGGTCCAGAAGGAGCATGACGCCGGGAATTGTAACCAAACAAACGTTTGACGTGGTTGGTACCAATATGGCCGACTAATTAAAAAATTGAGGAAATTTTAGTTAGGAGGTGTGTAAACAGGGCTAAAATATAGAGTTTTCAACCTAAAACATAATTAAAGAGCATAATACATTAATTTTCCATAAAAAAATACCAGTTTGATGTGAACTTTTGAGGTTAAATCAGTATGGCGGCTGGCAAATTTGGTATCTACCTCTCCCCCCTCTTAGCTTCACTCCCCTCGCCTATCATTCAGACCTTATGCATGCTACCCCCGTGGCCGAAGTTCCGCGCGACGTACAGTACATTTTCTCCACACTATGGCATTATGATCGACGACGACAAAAACAATGTAACGACACCGGTCGTTTCCATCGCGACAACAAAATGCTTTTGTGGTGACCACAAAGTAAACTATGCAGGACGAATACCAGCAAAATATGGACTTACCACGAAATACATTTTTTATACGCACGTGTGTGATGCGCTGTCTAATTTAATTATTTATCTCTTAATCTTTTAACATGATGATTTTGTTGCAGGTCTGCCGCAGATATCTAATATGACGTACTTCCGGCGGAATCAAAACGTGACGATACTCTCCTGGAATTCCGTGGCCTCGTACACCTGCGTGCAGATGATCAACTTCACTTTCTGCGAAAACCGCACGCAGAGCGGATACACAGGATGCTGGAACACACAGCTCAGCCGGTTTGTCTCTAAACTTGAGTTGAGAGATTTAGCCGTGTGCCACGACTACTACGTCTTTGTGTCTACAATCAGCTCCACTCGTTCACCTGTATCGGCGAATTTCAGACTGCACATTGACTCCATTAGTAAGTTCATAGAATGTATTAGCTTCAATATTTCAGACATGCTGAAATTATGACTTAATATTAGATCCATAAGTTACATTAATTCTGTTTCGTCTCACCTATGTCATGAGTGCCAAATGGTGATTATAATACAGTCAGGTAATATAAGGGTCGTTCAAATGGGTGTGAGAGAGTGAGATTTTGGTCAGCGCTTAACATCGATGTCTTCAGAGCAGGTGAGGGGTGACATGGGGTGAGTATGGAGCAGCGCCGGAATGGAAGGGCGCGGGAAACGGGAGATCCCCGACAAAACTTGCCGATCAGCGGCATCGTCCGGCACGATTCCCACATGCGAAAATCCGACAACCGACCCCACCGAAAATCGAACCCCTTGGTGGGAGGCAAATGGTCGGATCATTCGGCCACTGCAGCCCCTTGTTAAAATGAAATGCAATCTTTTGATGTGTCAGCATACAACACGGCAACGATCACAGTTCGAAAGCGTTTGTGTGTGTGTATATACATATATATATATATATATATATATATATATATATATATATATATATATATATATATATATATATATATAACTTCTGAGTGAAAAAGGTGGTGGAACTCGCCTTGCCTGCATAAAAAAATAAATATAGGTAAACATGTACACGTGTATAAATCACAAACTTGAAAAAACAAACACATACTATAACAATATAATAAATTAAAACAACATGTTCATATTTATTCACTTGAAATATTTAACTACTTTTTTTTTTACCCAAAAAGCAGCCGGAACTAAGATCCTGTGCGTTCCTGCAGAAAAAAAATAATATATATATACATATATACATACATATGTGTGTGTGTTGGTGTGTGTCTATATATTGTCACGGGGGTAACTAGGGGCGTGCTTAGCTTCCAGAAGTAGAGAACTCACGAGAGGTACACAACCTTAATATAGGTTCGTTATCAACAAAGAAAATTAAAATTAAAGAATTCGTTTTAAGAATTTAATACAAAAACAAAAATCAAAGAAACGTTTACACAATTTTGACTAGAATTGACAAGTAAGAAAATAAACAAAACTACGTACGACTTATCATCATTACTACATTTCAATTTCTGCGACACAAGTACACTTACTGTTATTAAACTTAAATCACCTAACAAAGTTTAAACTCTACTAAACCTCTAGTATTACTTTCCAGACGTCTGGACTGTTCACAACGACAGTGCAAGTATTAAGATCATTTAAACATCTCGTATCGTCACTCCTAACGGCCTCAAGGTAGGGGGTATTTCCAAACCAAAAATAAATAAATAAAATTAACTTACGTGTTCCGATAGCCTTTCTTCATACTCTGTTCCAGCGGGCG
>PNEQ01075938.1:51780-81448 GCA_003012365.1 Medauroidea extradentata
GCGATGACCCCAGTGCAGTGCCCCCGACTTGTGGAAACATAACCGCCCGGGTTTTCGGTTAAATCTCCACGACCAGTAGCAATCCACAAGGACCATGCCAAAACACGAAATATAAAACCAATAAAATTATGAAATTTCGAATTTACCGAAAATTAGGACAAAAAATTAGGGCCTCATAAAAATCAAACGTAACAATATAAAATGACACGGGACCAGGGTCTATGCCTAGGGACCCTGGTTTTTCGCGAAAAGAATTTTGCCCAACTTTGTTTCAGTGCCTTACGTTCTGCAGTTCTGCTTCGTGGTCAGTGATATGATATTTTAACTGTCGCGAGCCTTGTGATTCTACCGGCAAATCACAGCCGCGAGGTATTTCAGAGACTTTATTGTAATTGGTTCATACAAATGATATACGGCTCTTCGTATCGACACGCTGCCAATAATCATGAAGCAAATTGCAAATGTGCACGTAAGGCACTGAAACAAAGTGGGGAAAAATTATTTTCGCGAGAAACCAGGGTCCCTAGCTATACCGTACACCCCCCCCCCCCCCGCCCCAACCCAAGTCGACTTTTCCGACAAATTGCTAGCTGGGGGTCAAGATTAAGGGCGCGGTGGACAGCAATTTTCCTCACCATGTTTTTTACTTTTTTATTTGTAACAGGTAATTTTTTTCTTGCATTAGACACAAAATGTGACTATATTTTGCTCTTAAGAAAATATATATAACTCATAGTTTTCGCGTAATGGCTTTTTAATGTCCAAATTTGCATGCTTCTTTTTTAAGGACTACACTAAAACCAACTGACATACCAAACCGATAAAAAATTCACAGTGGATAAAGACATCACAGGCTACAATTTCACGTACATAACGACAATGAATAAAAACGTTAAGCATTTAAATAAAAATGCTGATTTTAAAATAAAGATTTTAAAAATTCGACGTTTTTAAAAAACGCAAACATATTTTATTTTGTTGTTCAACATAGTTGAACTTGTGGCCTACGACATCATTATTCACAGTGAAGTTGTCCTCAAAACGGAAACATACAATTTAGGCTTCAACGTGCCATTACGCAAAAACTATGCGAGATAAAAAATGTAATATGTGCAAAATTTAGTCACATTTTGTACCTAAAACAAGAATAATAATGTCTGGAACAAATATAAAAATAAAAAGCATGGTGATGCAAATTGCTGTCCACCGCGCCCTAAATTCCTTTGTTTCATGGATATAATCCTACAAGAAATAAAAAGCATTTATGATAGTATGCATCTCTTTGAAAATTCCTTTTACCTCGTGCCAAAAGCAAAAACTAACAGCTGATTACACATATGTTGATTTTCAAAGTGTTATATTTTTACAAGCGTAAACCATTTACACGTTAATCCTTAAAAAAATATTTCATGTGAAACTAAGCAAAGTAAATAAATGAACAGCTTGTCACAAACTAGAAAATTAAATTAAAAACATTGAAAGAAACTGTACAACTCTGATATTATATTGGTAGGAATGGAATGGAGGACGATGTGGGGTGTGATTGTATTCTCGGATAGGCTGAACGACGCTGCTCCCTTTACCGTGAAGCCGGATCCACAACCACATTTAAAGTACGTACGCACGCACGTACATAAGGTTTTTGAGATTGGATTCAGAACACCAAAGAATCTAGACGTGCACAAAAGTGGTTTTTGTTAGTGCAAAATGTCGACAGTAAATTATTAATCATTAGTTGTTTCGCAACAAAACATATGCAATAATTTAATATAAAATAATTTAAGACAAAGCAGGAAGTATTTGAAGAACAGTATTAAAATTAAATTTAGTTAAACGTTCTTACGCCTACTCTTCAAATGAATTCACAACCACCATGGTTAGATTCCCGCAGAGTCGATAACTATTTTAAGCACGTGGATAAAATGGGTTTTCTCAGGGTACTTTCGTTGCCCTTGCTATACGCAATTCTTCGCTTCTTCATTGTAGGGACTAGGTCCATGTAATTCTTCAGGGAAATGTTAATTCTGCTACAGATTATACACACATCAAAAAAAGTATTGCATCACCTCGGTTCCAGGATCGGTTGAACACTGACGCTGAATGGTTACATTACATCAAGGACACAGTTCCTTTGACTGATCCTTAGAGGTACGTTAATTTCGCAAATACATTCCAGGTCAGGTTGAACGCCAAAAATATATACTTCATAATCACGTGTGTGATTAGCTGGCGGCTGTCACGAAACACATTTGACTGCCGCAAGCCAGTAGTAAATAAGGAAATGATTCATAGATCTATCGCTTGTAATGTTGTAAGCCAATGAATAATCGACTGTATCCAGAGCGTGTACAGGACTGAGCAATATAGGCTATTGCCAGTTGAATCCGCGAAATTGACGTACCTCTACTGATCCTAGATGTCAGTAAACCTGCCCAAAGATGTAAACAACCATACATGAGCAGGGCCTATTAGTAGGAGGGCGTACGACAGCCGATCAGTTCCAGTCATTACACCAGGTGATGCAATACTTTTTTTGATGTGTGTATTTGGAAAAGGAAAATTTCTACGAGAAACAGCTGTAAGTAAGATGCCGTCATTTAATTTTAGAAAACATATTTGTAAGTTAAAAGAAGTGAAATTATTTGTAAGGAAACTGAAATTACTTTGTTTTCTCGGAAAAAATAATATGTATGTATGATCATTAGAGGTACGTAAATTTTGCAGATACATTCCAGGTCAGGTTTAACACCAATTATGTATACTTCATTGCCATGTCTGTGACTTGCTGGCGGCTGTTACGAAACGCGTTTGACTACTGCAAGCCGGTAGTAAATAAGGAAATAATGCGAAGGGCTATCACTTGCTACCTGCTTGTACGGTTATAAGCCAATAGATAATCGGTTGTGGCCAGTGGGTGTATAGGACTGACAAGTCTAGGCTGCTGTCAGATGAATCCGCGAAATAGACGTAGGCCTACCCCTAACAATCATGTTTAGAGATGACGGCTTATACCGGGAAAACTTGACCGTTTGCTGCATTTCAACGTACGTTCAGCTTATTAAATTATTACCGGTTTTCTATTGTACGTTGAGCTGTTGCAGGGCCGTCTTTAGCAGAAGCCCGGAGTCTTGAATGTGGCAACACTGCATCGGGTGCCTGCAGCTTGTCACTTATTTGGCCACCCTAGTCTCTACAATTTGTATAGATGCAACTTTACACGTCTACACTGACTAGGGCAGCCAATGAGCGACCGGCAGCAGGCCTCCGTTGCAGCGTTGCCACAGTCAAGACTCCGGCCTTCTACTAAAGACGGCCATGGCTGTTGTCATATTTAACTGACCCAGTAAGAATCCCGCTATTGTAATATTTGATGCCTATTATTGGTCTGCAGACAGTTACGCTGTGTCACCCAACCATATATGTTGCAAGAAACTACAGCGTTTTCAAGGGTATGTTGGCCCAAAACATTTTTTCGCTATACCATCATCTCTATTAATGTGTTTTTTCCTATTCTCTTGTCTAGCTAAGAATGATTTTACTCCAACCTCTCATATTATCTAACTCTTTGCCGATACAAGCATCGTTAGCGGCGGAAATTGTCTCTTGCCAAACTCGTCCATAAGAAATAAAATCTTACTCGGGATTCGACAGTCACCCAGATCAATAGTCTGCCGTGTCAGTGATGTGATGCCCTTCCGCTTAGCATCCTCTTCATATAAGCTAATTATTTATTTCTTGATTGAAATAAGTGCTGAAATGATGCAGACATCATACACGATTGTTAACAGTATTTTAATACAGCATAAGATAATTAATAGACTCTTGTAATTAATAGTTCTCATATAAGCCAGCAAATATTTCTCTTCTATAGGTTCGTCTTAGTGGAAGAAGTAACAGAAACTAGATAGGAATACAACAAATAACAAGATGGTAGCGATACAGGAGAAATGTACACTTTTACCCCTCAAAACTATTTATTCGTTAATTGATTCAACTGCGTCTTCTTTATTCAGCAGACATGACACACCCAGACCTCAACCTGTAATGTAAAAATGAAACTTGTTCCGCAGAGCTGCTATTTACTCACCGTTCCACTAAAATGTTGTCGGGGGTAAAGACGATTTCAAACGATCAAAATGTTAATTTCCTTCAATAAATAAATTCAAAATATTTAATCAAATAAATTATTTATTGACATTTAATTAATTTTGCTCAATAAGCATTGAATCAACCACCTAAAAATTCATCGCATAGTTTATAACAAAAGAATGAATGAAATAACAATTATATCAGCAACTTGAAATTTGTTTTTTCTTTCACAACACGACACGGGTATATATTTTCAAACAAAACAAATTGTAAAAGTATTTAGAAAGAATATTCCTGTTTATATTAAATATCATTTATGATGCGCAATGAACTGTGTACCTAATATGTTCGTATTAATATTGTCAAGAAATTTAACTTCGGAAGTTGAAATGTTCGATTAAAGAAAATACAATCTCATTAAAAACAAGACTTTTTAAAGAAATTATACACCTCCAATAAATATAAATACATAAGGACTGCAATTACTACGTCAAATAGCATTACACTGCATTAAATTAGTTGAATCGATAAAAATCCATGTTAATTTAACGCAAAATTTATCGCGTGAAAAGGATATTTTAAGGCTCCAAGTTTGATTTCTTAGTTTCTATTATTTTGTAAATTTGTCACCGTCTCTTATTACCTTGCTTTTAACGATACGCTAAGCCCCCTTAAGTTATCTAAAAAATACTCGTACTTTAGTCGCGAAGTGTTATCACGTGAAAAGGATAGCGGTATTAGATCTGACTTTACATTCTGAGAATGTGGCCTGTAGGACTCAACAAATACTTTCCGGTTACTGAGGTCGTGCGACTGGAGAGTTAGTTCTTGGTATCTTGCACATTACTCGCAGGTGTGTATACAATCCTCCAGTAGTTTAATGGGTCTACACACAGTTCCGACTCGTGTATTGTAAGCACATTACTCGAAGGTGTGTATATACCCCTCCAGTAGTCGAATGGGTGCACAGACAATTCTGATTAGCGTATTGAAAGCACATTACTCGCGTGTGTGTATACACCTCTCCAATAGTCTAATAGGTCCACAGACAGCTCCAGCTAGCGTATTGTAAGCACATTACTCGCAGGTGTGTATATCCTTCCAGTAGTCTAATAGGTCCACAGACAACTCCGACTCGTGTATTGTAAGCACATTACCCGCAGATGTGTATATCCTTCCAGTAGTCTACTGGGTGCACAGACAATTCCGACTCGTATATTGTAAGCACATTACTCGCAGGTGTGTATACAGTCCTCCAGTAATCTAATGGGTCTAAAGACAATTCCGACTCGTGTATCGTAAGCACATTACTCGCAGGTGAGTATACACCACTCATATAGTCTAATGAGTCCAAACACAAATTCCGAATCGTGTATTGTAGGCACATTACTCGCAGGTGTGTATACACCCCTCCAGTAATCTAATGGGTTTACATACAGTTCCGAATCGTGTATTGTAAGCACATTACTCTCAGGTGTGTATACACCCTTCCAGTAGTATAATGGGTCCACAGACAATTCCGACTCGTGTATTGAAAAGTCAGGAATCACAAATTTTTGTGAAAAGATATATGCACCGACTTAATTCAATGCCTCACGTGCACCTCCACAGTTTTGATTTATTTTCATTATTGGCAGCGAGTCTCTTTGGAAAGAAGTTTCTCATTCGACTGCACCAATCCGAATAAGGTTGCAACGAAACCACGCGCCTGTGATTTGCAGCAAACCGTTAAGACACATGACAGATGAAAACGGGCAATCATTGACCACGAAGCAGAGCTGCAGATGTGCACGTTATACACTGAAACAAACTGTTGCAGAAGTCTGCTCACCAATAATAGGAGTCCTTAGTCATTGCAAAGGATAGGAAATGTTGCGAATTCAATGACTTGCATGTTAAATTCCATTGCGACGATTTGTCTACTACTGTCTGCGCGTCAGCTCTGAGTCCCTGGCGTGTATGTATTTTTCGACCTAAACGTCACGTGCGTTACAGTAACACAATAGAAAACGTATCCTAACTTACGAAGTTTCTACAGCTAGTGTGTGCGTCGACATGGTATCGGACTCATTGTATTATTTACATCTTAAGGCTTCTGCGTACCTCGGAGCGCGGCGGGAGCAAGGATAGGGTTTTACATGTTAAACTAAATTCCGTGTAGCTCTGTCACCCTTTGAGATATCGCTTTCGGATGAAAACCATTTTCTGCATTGATAAGAGTAGAATACTACGACGTAAACGAAAATGTGAAAATAATTGTATGAATACAGGGTTTCGAGTGTTTAATCGGCATGAAAACACTTATTTGCTCATAGTTTTCAGGGTATTGATATAACTTGTTAAAATATTACGTAGCAGCGTGGGCCGTATGGTACTGAACAAAAAAGTCAGCAGTGGCATATATGTAGGTTTGAAAGTGACTGAGATATTTATGAATATACTTTAACCAGTAACGCCCTATCCTTGCTGCCGCCGGAGCGCTGAGGTACGCCAGGGACTCAGAGCTGGTGCGCGGACAGTAGCTGATACTCACTGGAACAGCAAACAATGAACGAATGAGTATGCATAGAACAATGGATTCTAACACGTGGGTAATTAAATTCGCGAAAATTTTCTATCCCTAGTAATTGCTAGCACGTCCATGTTTCACCACTGACGTAGCCCAATGTTCGTTGCTTCCTTGCAGACGAGCTGACGAAGCTGAGGGTGAAGAACGTGACGGGTAGCTCCGCCGACGTCGAGTGGTCGGTGTCGGACGCCAGCAGCGCGTGCGGCAGACAGAGGATGTCCCTGTGCTACGGCGACAACAGCGGCAAGAAGGCGGCACTGGGCTGCTATCGTTGGACGACGAGTCAGCAGGCATCCAACAAGTCGTCAACATTGACAAACCTGCAGCCCTGCACCAGATACACGACGGTTGTCAGCCTCGTGACGGCCACCAGGTCGACCAACAGAACTCTCGCCTTCACTACTCCGCTCGATGGTAAGCCCAGAGGGGGAGAAATTCGCGCATGTTTTTCTTGTAACGTAACGCAATGGCGTAGCGTCATAGAAAGCCGCGACGCTTTGTCTCCCCTAGGAAAAATACATTTCTTCACTCGCTGCTTACCGCGGAGTCCTGACGAAAGAAAGGAAAGGGATTTAAGGGCGTTGAAGTGGGGGAACAATTGTAATTTTATATTGGTATCAAATGGTGTTGGTTTTGTAGACGTTACTTAGGAAAGCATTTTCCTGTTACAAAAAAAATAAAGCTCTGCCAGTTTTAGTTTTCCCATAACGACACTTCCTAGTAAAATTTGCACGATTTTGGTTCTTATAAGCTGCAAAAACAAATTAACATAATGAAATGAAAATAATTCCCACTGGTACTACGTGTCACGTGCTACTGCTTGCAATGTTTTAAATTCCACAGCAAATTATCTTTACATTAAAAAAAATTCTGAATTTTGAATATTTTTGCCTTATTTATCTATATTTTGTAATTGATTTCAAAACATGTCAAGCTGTAGCCCTTTAAATGTGTTTTGTGTATATTTTTATTTCGTTACGTTCATTGGTTTTAGTGGCTTATAAGGAGTGTCATTATGGGAAAACTGGCTGAGCTATATATACATATATTCGTAAAAGGAAAATATACTCCCAAGTAAGTCTACAAAACTATTAATATTTCATGCAAATATAAAATTACGATTTTTCTCACTTGCACGCCCTTAAATGTTAGCACTTGTTGAGTCTTAGTATACTCTGTTCCATATAAGTTTGGTAAAATTTGACAACTACTTATGGGCAGAAATTTTTTTTTTTTTTTTTATTTTGTGATTTGTGACACAGTGCAATACATTTTTCGTTCTAAAATGAGCTGGAAATGTCAGTTTCATAATTTCCATTGCAAAGTTTGTCTTGCACTGTGCCACAAATCACAAAATATTTAAAATTGTTGTCCATAAGTAGCTGTCAAATTTTACCAAACTTACATGAAACAGAGTTTACCTGTCGAAACTACATATATGCAACACGTGACTTTTTTTAAATTCAGGTATGGTACACATTGCTTTAAAGTCTATGCCCTAGCATGTATCTCTTCAGGCCCCATAACACCAAAAATATTGTTCTTGTCCAAATTCTAATTCTTGTAGTAATATTTTCCTACTCTCAATGACGGAAATGTTTTTTGTCCGAAAGTGATTTAAAGGCGACTTGCCCTGCGTGGTATATTTTAACATATAAATCCCTCTCCAATTGTTGTCAGGGTTCTAGGCTAGACAGCATCCTTAAGATATTTTATTGATATAAATAGCGCGTGGGCAGGAAATCCGAGCGCAGGACAAAGTTCCCAAGAACTTATGTGCTCCCGTTAGTGTCTGCTGAACCCTTGAGGATGACATGAAATGTAACCCTACGATGGAGAAGCGACGGAATGCAAAATAAGGGGGGAAAAAGGAAATGTACCGAGGAAACCCGCCGGCAAACGGCAACATTCAGCCCATTTTGCAGATGGTAAACATCGGGATCGATACAGGATCGTCATGGTGGGAGGTGTAGGCCTCCGTAGCGTGGTCGGTAGCTTGCCGGTCTACGGTGCAAGAGGTTCGAATTCCCGGCACGGGCATGGATGTTTGTGTCGTTTTCTTAGGTTTAGTTAGTTTGTAAGCCGTCCCTCACTAAGCCGGAAAAGTGCATGAAACCGGAGGACGTTAACAAACCATCTAAGAAAAATAAAATAGTGGGAGGCGAGTGGTATGGCCACTACACCGCTGCGGCGCGGCGTTATATTGTAGCTGAAAGTCCTAGGAAGTTTTGCCGAACTATAACACCGTTTCGAACCTATGAACCAGGGTTTCACCTCATAGTTCTATTAGTAAGAATAAGGTTAATTATTCTACAGACTAGAATGATCAATGTTATAAGTTTGTCACAGGGAAAATTTCTGCCACTTGAGCGCTGGTATCGGTAGTGCACCAAACTGGCCAATCACAGAGTTTTCCTGAATTTTAAGTTACGTTAAGTGGATGATTTAAAACTCGAAATCGGTTACTTTTCACTTTAAAAATAAATTAAATTACTTCTATAATTTCAAAGTTTATTTAAATGTAATTTTGCTACGGTTTCGTATTTATCTGATACATAAGCGATTGAAGCGAAACTAGTGGCAGAAATTTCCCCTCTGCCAAACTCTCCCTTAAGAAAACTCATTTTCTTTCTAAAGTGTAGTAGAATTAACCTTAGTAAGGGTTTTGCTCACATGACTTAACTTTAGGTATCGTAACTACATAAGTAGAACACTACATATTCCCGCACGTAAGGATGAAACCCAGCATGGATATCCGGGTTCCATTCCCAGCGCGGTGGGCTCGAAGCGGATCTTCACATCTGGGGAAATTGTGCCGCACGATGTCGTTGGTCGGCGGGTATTATCTGGAACATTTTCCCCCGCCTCTTCGTTACAGCGTATCTCAGTACTCAGGTTTGCAATCAGCGCTAAACGTTACCGTTAAGGTCACAGGCTGCTATTTATGTTTTTTTTTTTTTTCAATTATTTTTGTTTAAGTATATAACTAGATAATCATACAGAAAATTTTGAGAAATTTGAGCAATACATAGTGAAAATAATTTTCAACACACATGTATGTGTAAAGGTTCTACGATACACACACATAAACATGGGCGGTCAGTTTTTTTTATTTTTTTTATTTTTTTAAGAATGAATCGCAAAAAATCAACCCGTGGCTTTACGACAGTTCGAGTGCTAAACAGCTTTTCTTGGGTTCTGAGAGTGTTTTGTTATTATTTTATCGCTTTATATCAATGGAATTATGGTAAAATCATGCAACAAAATAGCAAACGATTTTTTCATAAATTTTAAACACAACTTTATTAACACATTAACCAAAAATACATAAACACTAGGAAATACACGTTTAAAAAATTATAGAAAAGTAAAAAAAAAAAAACACATACTAAAAAAATCTACTCTGAAAAATGCACTAAAAGTAAAACAATAATTACGTTACTTTTAAACTAGTTAGAGTACAATCAATTTATTAGGACGATCATACACAATTATTGTTATTTTTGGAGTCGGTGCCTGCCAAGCTGTTACGTAACAAATTTTACGAAATTTCCTAGAATTAAAAAAAAAAAAAAATAAAAGTTACGTTAATTCGACAATGTAGAAATATGTAATTAAACCAGTTTGCAAATGAACACGCAGTAAGGGCAGTTTAGATAAAACCCGTAACTGTTGTTCTTGTGACGCTGGTCGGCAGAGGACTCTGTGGACGCGACTGTGGACAACGTGACGGGGAACAGCGCCCGGCTGCGGTGGAACGTAACGGCGACAGCGGGGAGCGACTGTGGGATTACAACGGCGCAGGTTTGCCTCTCCAGGGCTGCCAACAGCTCGGCGGGCAGCTGCAAAGTGCTGAGGCCGGCCCGGCAAGGCAGTGCGACGCTCAGCAACATGGTGCCCGGCACCTCCTACAAAGTGAACGTGACCATCTTGACTTTGATAAGCCCCCGTCCAACAAGGACTCTGCAGTTCTACACTGCCGGCAGAGGTGAGTGTGGTTACAACCTCCGTCTAATAAATACAAGTCTGGAGACTAACTACCCTACCTACCAATGATATTGAGTTGACTCCTTTCTCACTGACAGCGTCGCTAGTATTGTTAGTCATTTAAGGGAATTGGTGCATGCTGTGTATTCTAGTTTTAGAGACCGGGTTCACAGACCTGTAAGCTAGCCTCCAAGAACATATGTGATATCGTGCAGACAGCAGCTGTTTATTAGCTGCTCGCTGACACTGTGAAATGGGTCTGCATTCAGTTGTAGTTTTATTATTAGCTCAGTTACTTCCAGGAAGTGTCGAGTTAGTCAACGACCAATTACGAACGTGATACAGACCTATAGTTTCTGGAACGCTAGCTTGTGCCTAAGAGAAAACGCGAATTTTTCAGGTGTCTATCTATTTTTGCTGTTTTAATGGCCCGGTAGTTTTCGCGAAAAGATTTTTGCAACACTTTGTTTCAGTGCCTTACGTGCGCACCTGCATCTCTGCTATGTGGTACTGATTGGCACAGTCAAATGAATTACGACTCTGCACAAAACACTCTCGTCAATAGCCACGAAGTTGAGCTGCAGGCGTGCGCACAAGGCACTGAAACAGAGTGGGGCAAAAATCTTTTCGCGAAAACTACCGGGCCCTAGCTATGATTAGAGACATGCAAAATACGCGCTGTTTTCTGACAGCCGACTAGACTCCATGTGACTGTAGGCTTGTTCGACGTCTCCCGCTGGCCGATATTGTCGTGACTTGCCGCGGAGAATGCTTGCACGGTAGAGAAGCCAATCTCTGTAAAGAAAGACGTAACACACGTAAATGACAACACATAAAAGTTCGTGGCCAATTGCAACGCAGATTGTGCTCTGTTACGAACAGGAAGGTGAAGTTAAGTCTGCTACTAAATAATAACGCGAATTTTGCATGTCTCTAGTTATGATACAATGCACATTTAACTTATCAGCATTAAATTTACCGAGCGTGGTGAAGCAGAGGTAAAACACTCGCCTCGCATTCGAGAGGAGCCGGGTTCGATCCTCGGCTCCGGCCATCCTGATTTCTGTTTTCCTGGGTTTATCGAAATCACTCTAGGCGAATGCTGGGTTTGTTCCTTGAACATGCCCTTGCCGGCTACTCCTCCCCCCTCCCCTCGTATCTATACCAAGGCCTTGTGCTGTTCGAGAACACGTAAAACCAAATAAAAAAATTTAAGTTGCATTATCCATGTTATACAATTTTTATAATTTTTTTTTTTTAAATTTAGCTCTCTTTCACATAATTTCTTACGGCAGCTAAAAAAAGTATTAAAATAAATGTGGTTTTTTTATGGTAATTAAATAACTGTATACTGGTAACGTCATGCGGTTTATGAAATAAATTTTGAAATGGTTTTCCCGAGATGATTGTAAATAACTTAAAAATAATGTCAAAAATGTATAATTTTTGTCACAAAACATCCTTCACTTTGGGTAACTAGTGATAGGCTAGATGTGTAATATAATTATCGCAAAACATTTTAAGAAAGATTTTATTTTCTTTCTGTCGGTCATTGATTATGATGTAACATAAAGCTGGTAATCTGTAGCTGATGTTCCGAGAGTGTGTGCAAAATTCTAAAATCCTTTTAAGTGCCTAATGAATACAGTTACAGCTATCGAGTTTGCTGTCAGAACACACAAGTGAAGAAGGTAATCATAGTTAAATACACGTTGAACAGTTTTCAGATAAACATTTACCGAAACTTTTCATTACCTGGTGGCTTGGGTTGACGGCATTGCTAATACAATTACACAGTTTAAGGGAGTGGCATACAAAAATTTCATAGTTACCAACTTATATCATACTAGCTTTTCGGAAGTAGGTAATATCAACATTTTAGAATGTTTACACGTATTATGAATAATAATCTTCACAACACCTTTTTAACTGTTGTAGTTATTGACTAATCTTTTTTTTCTAATCGGACTGTTGCTGGAAATTAAGAAATGATATCTTAATAACTTGAAGCAAATGCTAGAGAAGATGTTTAAAGTCATTTAATACGTTTTTGTTTTCAGCTAATTAAAAATCTTATTTTATTTTAATAGTTGTCCCATTATAAAAAATAAATTGTTTTAGATGATCTTTTACAAGGAATTTTGTCTAATTTTACGTGAATTTTATCTTATGTGATCATGCAAGATTATAACAATTTTAAGTATAATTTTTACAGCAACTGATTTTTTTTTCTTTTTCAGCTTCTTCAGGTGCGTCGAGGAATTTTTCGATGCTGCCATCTTTGTTGAAGATGCTACCAGTTATATTATTTATATGCCTCTCTGAAATTAAATAAAAGTCGAAGTTTTAGAAGTAATGCAAAACACTGTTAACTAATGATGAAAAACAGTGTTTCAACTGTAATCAGTCGTGATAAGAAATTTAACTATGTAACATGAACATTCCAGGCTAAGCATTGTTTTGTGGTATTATGTTTGTAATAAAAGTAATTTTATCCTTACTCAGAAACCCTGAATAATCTGTGCTTCCTATTTTAATTCACCTCACTGCATTGTAGAGATTTTTTTTCACTGTTTGTAACTCTGCATTCCAGACACATTTTAATATGAACATTTTCAAGCCCTCTATTGTGTTGGGGATAGTTATTACTACAACTACAACTTTGTAAATACATAATCTCGAAATGTTGCAAGTGCAATTACTAGTGCTGTCAGATATCTATTGTGAAATCTTAACATCCCATCGCAATACAGATAGAACACATATAACAAAAAAAAAAATTCTTAAAAAAAAAAAATACTTTCTCTTCAGCCGATGCAAACGCAGAAGATAAGAATGGGAAATTATTATAACTTGCATATCTTCAATTTTTATGAGGTATGATTAATTGTGTCCATCAGTAATAAAGTCAAGAGTTACGCGTACAAACAGCATTACTCTTTAGAACTTCATATTGTTCTAAGCGAATAGTTCTGCTGATTGAGTTCTTTATTCATGACTGTGTAACGGCAGTTATTTTGGTGAAGGATTCTCAGCTGTGATGCCCATAGTTCACATGAACTGTGAAAAAGACTCCGTGTAGAGTACTTGAAGTTTCTCAACCATGTACAATAAAGGATACTTGACATAACTTCAGCGTGTAAATAGAACGACTATAAAGCATTGTTATAAGGCAAGTCAACTATTTACTCTTAACTGTTTCCTACCATTTTTACACTGAGAGAAATTTTATCATATGTTACCTACTTTACTAACGCTACTAAACATCAGTGTGGCCAAATTACAAATCTCGAAAGGAAAGCAGTTAATTTTTCATCCATGAAAACTAAACCTCAGAGAGAATTCCCAAGCAAGACAGTGTCGATAAGTTGTACCGCCATTAGTACGTTCACTTCGAAGACCAAGGTTAAAATGTCGGAATACGCTGTAGAATGGTGAGTAAATTTGTAAAAATTTCACGAAGATCTAAAAAACTATTACGGCGAAAAATTTATTTTTACGTACACACGCACGCGTGCAAAACTTCGTACAAGCTGAGTACTAATGATGACTACATTGTTCAGGATAGTAATCAAATTGTTAAGAATAGCAATCAATAGGTGTTTTTTATTGTAGCCTCAGGTATTCACTTCTGAGTAAGTCGTTTTTCTTTACTGCGTTTATTAGTGAGACTATTAAGTTTATGTTACCAAATAGCAGAGAGCTATACATTTGCTAAAAAAAAAAAAATAAAAAAAAAAAAGGAAAATATAATTGAGAATTAAACATTACGCACATTACCGTTAAAATTATTTTTGTATGTGTATTTTCTTAAGCTAGGACTAGTAAAAACGAAATTACGAGGTTCCACGCGTGTTGTTTTGTGCACTTTGTACATAACCTATCACCAGCACAGTGGGCTATGCAACCTCCACTTTTCTACTAACCCTTCAATGCGACGAATAACCGTACGCGATAAAGCTGATTTTCAAACGAGACATACACAAGTCAAAATGTAATTTCAAAGTTTTTAAAACAATGCTGCCTAGAATTATATACAAATTAACGTAAAAACTATACGCTTTCATAGTACTGCTGCATGACTCGGTGGTAAGAGTTTCTGGCTAGTGGGCTAAGGGTCCCGTGATCGATTCCTGGCCGGGGTGAAATATATTTACAGTAACCTCCCCGGGTTCAGGACTAGGTGTTGAGTTGTCCCTTTTTCCCGAACCTGCGGAAGACAATGCCGAACCACCACAGTATCACACTCGCCTAGTCGCGGCTCAGATGTTTTCCCTTAGGTTCAAACCAGCCCCGGGACTGAAAACTCATCACCATTATATGTTTTCATATCCGGGAGGAGAAAAAATTCCCATTCACAACGTATGACAGGCAACAACCTATATTGGAAAAACTTAATAATTCAGATATCATGTAACTTACATTATTTAAAGTAAAACAAAGGGGCAGGTAGTCGTCTGCGTATCTCCAGCGAGGTTTTCAGTGCTGGCGAAGTACGAGTGTTACTACACTCTAAAAATAGTTCGTAAATTTGCTACACGTGCGTATAGGAACACTAAGAAAGTAGGTATGGTAGAATTGCTTCCCAGACATCCATCGTAGCACTCCTAAACTTTTATATAAAACAGTCAGACGTGTACTAAAGTTACCAGACTTTTATTGTAACAACTGTAAAAGTTTGCATATTCACAAGATGGTAGTATGATATCTATCCCATACTGTGTTTGGGTTAATTACTTCCTAAACATTTTAGGAAGTTTTTTTACAGTGTAGGCGGAGGAAAGGGATGACGCAAAGTAAACTCTGATAACTAACAGTATCGTTTAGCACGGTTACATCAGTAAAGAAACGGCTTGATCACGATGGGACTCTATCCAGGTATGGGCCACTCGTGGGTTGTTGCGTAGTAGGATTGCTGAAGACCAATGGCCATGAATAATCTACTGGCTACCGAACCTTTAGTGACCACCTGATAATTAGGGCCAACATTTCGCGAATAGACCTTTGTCCAAGTTCGTTTCAGTGCCTTATGTGCACATCTGCAGTTCTACTTCATAGTTATTGACAGCGTGTCTGTGTGACGTGACGTCTCTCATTTGACTGCGCCAATCATAGGAAAGTTACTGCAGCAGCACAAGTCTGTGATTTGCGGTTATAATCACAAGACACGCGACAGTCAAAACATCCAATCACTGACTAATAAGTAGAACTACAGACGCACGCAACAAACTGGGGCAATAGTCTTTTCGCGAAAATTTCATGGCCCTACTGATAATAAGCGGCACATGAACACCAGAGTGTCCGTGGTTGTAGAGTCAACCGTGTACAGTTCCCGCCATATGCAGTTCTAACTTGCAACTACACACCGGACTCAACTTAAAAAGTTTTGCTCTGGCAAAGAGTTAGTGCCCTGCTCGCTGCAAGTAGAGTAGACCAGCAAATAAACAAATACTGAATATAAAAAAATTAACATTTGCAGAGATCTTTGAACGATTATTGTAACAGACGTGTTTAAACAATTCTTGTTTTCACATGTCATTGCGAGAGAATGCAAATAAGTGGCTGAAAACTGATGAAAAATTGGTAAACGTGTAAATGTAATAAGCAAAATTAGAAGCCACGCATGCAAAGAAGTGTAAATTTCGCTTAATTATTTGGAGACAGGATATAATTGACTGGCCTATACTCACCCGACAACACTCTGTGGAGTTATTGGATCTAGGCCTTCGTATATTTTTGTGCTCGATACAGGATACTTGGCATTTTGCATTTTGTCGCTCACATTACATCATTGTTAGGGTCCGGTAGTTTTCGCGGCAAAATTTTTGCCCCACTTTATTTCAGTGTCTTACGTGCACACCTGCAGCTCAACTTCATGATTATTGGCAGAGTATTTTTGTGCAGAGTTATTATTCATTTGACTGTGCCAATTAGTACATGGATAAATGTGACACATCACGTCTGTGATTTGCGGGTTTAACATCCAAACGTTTGGTGTTACGGCATCCAATCACTGACCACAAAGCAGAGATGCAGGTGTGTATACGTTAAGGCACTGAAACAAAGTGGTGCAAAAATCTTTTCGCGAAAACAACCGGGCCCTAATCATTGTGGTTGATAAGTCCTTCAGAGACGTCACACAAACTGCCGACCAATGGCAGAAGTCAGATGACCACACAGTAACTTGGCGTTCAGTCTGCTGTCTGACAATGACTAGAGATGATGGTAAATTGGTGGTAGAAGGGTTCGTAGAGGTGGGAAATGCTGTGTCCTGGTAAAGGTGGTCTAAAAAATTTAACCAACTTATGTCTGTCTAAAAAGAATGAGGTGGCAACCATGGCCAGACACAGCGATTGGAATGGGCGCACAAGTTTCTATCAGCGTGTGTATCATGTTACAGCTTAAGTAAGCTTTGAACAGCGTGGTAGCGAGTAGGATGCATATACTGAAGGGACTGGCTGACATCTGGTTGTTGGCACCAGCCAGTAACAAGGTAAGGTAGGATAGGTGGGCCTTACCTCATAGACTTTGAGGTACAGTAACACACAACTTTACACAATGACAGGAACTGTGAGAGGAATCATCCATGTTGAAAAACCATCCAGCATTTACTAGCAGCGATTTTGGGAAACGATGGAAAACCGAAATTAGGTTGGCATGAGACGGAAATCGAACCTAGACATTCCCACTGACAACTAAATAGGTCTGGAAATTACCTTCTTATAAACACAATGAGAATTCAAGCACAGGAAAGCATCACTGTCATTTTATCGCAGGGTTAATATCTTTTGAAAACATTACTAATCTTTCTGAATAAATATTATATTAAACAAGATAACTAATTCGTAGGAGTAAAATTTATATATTTTGTGAATTATTTATTAGTTCTGAAAATATTGAAAGACATAATGTTTACCGGACAAAAGTGTTTATCGCATGTACGAGTCACCGTTTTCCTCCTAAGATTACAACTACACGGAAGGCATATTGCTCTTTCGAAACAATTAGAGCACAAATAAATTGGTAACCTCTGTGGTCTCGTTTCATTATTCTGTAGGACATGCCTTTCTTGGATCAATATGTGGAGAAAAATACGTTAATGAGCTGTTAACATCTCGTCTTTTAATCGACTTCCACTTTGATAACGGTTGTAACTTTAGCAAGGAGGTTTGCTCTAACATATCCTCATTGCCTCTCGGATAAAGCTAGACCCTCAAGACACATTTAACCTCTCATATTTGGCGTCTAGGTCAACAAAAATTATTTTAAAAGGGCACATGTTCTATACATATTTGAAAGAAAGACTGTAACTTAAATTTCCCAAAATTGAGAACCTTTATTTTTTATTTGCGGTTTCTTAGTTCTTAGTAATTCCTAAACACAAAATTAGGGTGTTCATAAATAACTGCATCAAAAAACACTGGAAAAGCAGCGGGAGATAAGTAAATAGCTAAACGAAAATTTTCGATATAAAACAGCGTCTCACTCCAGACAACTACTGATTGGTCAAATTAGTAATATCGGTACCTCAAGTCATTAAGTGAAACTTTTATTTTCATTCTCTTCCTCACAGTTTGTATCACAAAAACAAATGTTTTGAAGCGGTTGTTCTGAAAGTCTGTGTAAACTTCCAATGTCCTCATAAACGCTTCGTAAATGCAGTTACAACTACCAATTTTTTGTCAGGACACGTGACTTGAAGTAGCCACACTAAACGGCATCTTGTGCAGTTTAACAATTCTTATGTTTTTCATGCACCAATACCTTTAAACGTGTGGATAATTGGCTACGAAACTCAAATTCTAAATATGTTGTTCCAAATACACGATACCCAAAACATAGCAGACTTCATATCCATTTTCTGTTCCCGGGTTACTAAAACAAAGAATGGTAAGAAAACTGTTATGGTTTTGGGCATCGTGTATTTAGGGCCTAAGGAACGAATCGCAGTTTCAACAGTATTGAGCTATATGTGATTACAGTTTTCTGTGTGTCATGTACTTCAATGCTTACGTTACCACAGCTGATGATTCAGAGCACTCGTTTTTTTCTAAGTGGATACAATTGTAGGTATTCAAGTCATCATCACAACATCTTCATCTAAGCTGTGCATGTACCTACGCTCAAAAAACATCTTTCTTGGTCACAAAAAAAATTAAGTTGCGGTAAAATAAACTTCTTGTCTGCACTAAAAAAATTGTTTGTAAATTTGCCACACGTGCGTATAGAAGCGCTAAGAAAGTAGGTATGGTAGAATTGTTTCCCAGACATCCACGGCAGCACTCCCAAACTTTTTTTATAAAATGGTCAAATGTATACTAAAGTTACTAGACTTGTATTGTAACAAAAGTGAAAGTTTTCATATTTACAAGGAGAAGGTATGGTAACTGTCCCATACTGCGTTTAGGTTAACTACTTCCTAAACATTTCAGGAAGTTTTTTACTGTGTAAATATAAACCACTGCAGAGCATCTTCACATAAGATAATATTTTATTTAAGCATACGGTAGTAGTAAGAAGAATTTGGGTTTCTATTAAAGAAGTTTAATTCTATGGTAAATTTAATTTTGTTTTTAGTTTTATTAAAAATTCTTATGTTTAAAAATAATTATATTAATTAAATACAATGAAATGTTTAATCTTAAACTTTGAAAGAGAAAAATTCAGTAACTTTAATAAATACACTTCTTATTAGATTTCATTTGCAGTCAGACAAAATAATATCTTTGCTGCACGCTAAACAACCACAGAATTGTTTTGCCTTGTCTGCGTGTAGATCATTCGGGTAAAGGGGACACTTCTGAAGACCGGATTATTTATTTCTTTTTCACGTAACTTGTATACTTCTGGCACTAGTCAACATAAACACTTCAATGTAAGTAATAAACACAGTGTTGCCGTCGTCATACACACAGGTAACATCTGAGGTCACAATAAACCTACAATTTATTATTGTTCTTGACAAGCTGTCTTGAGAAGTGTTCACTTTACCGTGAAGTATTGGTAAATGTCTGGTTGTGGAAGACGATTTCGACTCGCACATATTTTAATGTACACGGTAAAAATGTTTCCCTTATTGTAAAGATGTGATGCTGTTTAGCTGTAATGGTAAAGACATATTGGTTTATAGTAAACAATAGCTTAGAAGATATATATTAGGTATTACTAAATTTTCTCTTCAGAAAGTTTTCTTTGAGAACAAATAATTTTCTTTGTACCTACTAAATAAAATATATTTTAAACATAAAGCTTTACTTAAAAAAAAGATATATCTAGAGTGTGGTGACTGAACGCGTCTTTAACGATTAGATTATAAAATGCGTTATCTTAAACTTCTCATTTGTATGTTATCTCGATAAAGAAAATATCTTGTAGTCAGGCGGTAGCAACCTGCCTTGTTGAAATATTATACAGTAAGGTTGGAGGGTTCTTTTTTTTTTTTTTTTTTGACAAAATCAAAAACGTACATCATATTCGTACATACATAAATAGAACGCACCCTTCTAACTACGTCGCTATATGCTTAAAATTTCGGCACGCTTTTTAGGAACATGAATTTCGAGCCTCTCAAAATGGCTAAAAACGGTTTAATAAAAAGTGGTATCTGGGAAAATACCAACCGATACTACAAACCCAAAGATAAAAATTACGTTGTACTAAAAACGAAAATTCCCACAAATAAAATGATAGAGTCGTCACTTCAAGTCCCATTGGGAAATAAATAACTCTAACGCTATGCGTGACAGTTGATTTGCTTGCCCATAGAGGCGATACTTCATTACATGCCCTGGCCAGCGACACCCTTAATGCACCGTCGATTCTGTTTAAAAAAAACGTGGTCTATCTAGGGAGCACCGTTAAGGACGACTGAAGATCTTTTTATCCCAAACGAATGTCCTATAGTTCCCAGACCTGTTCCAAACGAACACTGATGCAGATCCTTGGTGGAACATCTTAATTCCATTAATATGTGATTAAAGTGTTTGGCGAATCTTGGTGTATAAAAGTAATAAATAATAATATGGTTGTCCATAAAAAGGCTCTTGTACCTGAAGTAATTTTTTCGCTGAGCGTGAAAAAGGCTGTATTTGGACCACGGGACAAACTACAGCAAAATTACTAACAAACAAATGCGTGTCGATTAGCAATATCTACCATGAAAAAACCGTATTCTTCTAAACAAAGGAAACTGAGGAAACTAAAAAAAATTCTTATGAGTACATGATTACTGTACTGGAGGTCGCATTTTTGTTGAATTTAATCTAACAGAAAACTGAAACAATGGTTTGACCATCAATGAAGGCCGGGGTGTGTTGTTTGTAACACTCGCATTCCTACTGTGGCTCTCTGGGCTCGATTCTCGCAAGTGCGAAACGAGGGGGACGTTGCAGCATGCTAGTGAGATTTATCAGGCAACTAGCGCTTCCAGCTTCCGTGCATTTCACTAATGCTCCATCTTCGAATCTTCCATCACAAGCACTTTGCCGGGATGTTAATCATCGTACGTTGGTGTAAAGTTCTCACCAAAAACACATAATATATAGAATTTTATTGATTCCTTTGTTATCCTCATGCTTGAACTGGAGATAGGGTGTGTAGATTGAGTTCTCTATACCTTTATGGCTAGATCACTCGCCTTCCTGTAAGGCGATTCGGGTTCTATTCCTAGCGGGGTCGGTCCCCAGGTTTTCGCAAGTAGTAATCGTGCCGGACGATGACGCTGGTCAGCGGGTTTTCACGGGGATCTCCCGTTTCCCCAACCCCTTCATTCCCCCCCCCCACGCCACAGCAATAAAGACCTAGATGTTAAGTGTTGACCAAAATATCTTCACTGTCACTTCCACCTTTATGGACAACGATAATATTCGCTTGTTCTTCTCTGTACATGTCCATTTAATATAAATAGTATCTGCCTTCCTTTTATTCAACTAATAGTACTACATCATCTGCGTAGCCTAGTCAAATTACTGTCAGCCCATTATCTTTCGAGTAAGAAATGCCGACAGTTGACTCATTTACCAACGTTCGTACAATCTACCATGATTTTAGGTTTAGTATATGAAGCAATTCAGCGAATTTAGCAGCTTTCTGAACAACGGAAACCATCAGTCAGTACGTATCACAACATCCTGGAATGAGCTGATACAGTTTTCCATTGTAGAATATAGTAAATGGTCACAGAATATAAGTTATTGTACTTTATTTTGTTAAGTACGTAACTAATTCTGATGAATAAATACTCAACATTGTTCCGATCGAACAGTATCAAATTTCTAAATTAATTAATTAATTATGATTAGCAAACTCGGCCTAAAACGTCTGCTCGATATTTGTTGTCTGTGTAGTGTGTAGTCTACCTGCTTGAAAGCCGAAACCTGCGTCTAATTTAATAAGTTTATCTACTGTGGGATGGATGCGGAATGGAAAGGAAGGAAATTTTGAAAGAAGGCCCACAGAAATATAAAAGTTATTGTTCAGTTTACTTGTGCACAAAAACATTGAAATTTAATACTGATTTTTTAACAGTTGCATATCGTGTACAGTCATTTGGGGTAACGTTGTACCGCTCAGTGCAACTTTGTACCATCGGCACAGTTTAAATTCAAATGAAGTATTTCAGAATTTAAGAATACAGCTGTGTTCTAGATGAATGAATTTGTTAACCTTGAAGTTTGTATAGTGTTCGAATACCCCAATGCTATTATATAAAATAAAATTCCTGGTACAATGTTACCCCAAAATGGTGCAAAGCTACGGTAAGCCTTAGAGATTTTAAACCCCAGTGTCAAAGCATGTAAAGAGCAAGGGAAGTTACGATGAATTATTAAGCATGCGCGCGCGCGCACGCACACACACACACACACACACACACACACACACCTACTTAGGATATACTGTTCACATAAGAAACATAAAATATTCACAAAACCCAACGGCACAAACACTGTGGTCAATATGAGGGTGGCCACCCCTGTTTATTTAATATGAAGGGGAGAGTTTTGAAAAGTGGTTTCTTCACGGGTTCAAGATCTCGATAACACTAATCATTGTGCGCAGAATTGTAATTTGTCTCTACATGGTTTCCGATATTTTGCCAAAAAACAATTTTAAAATTCGATTTTCAAGGGTTAATATCTCCCTTAAAGATAGCGCTAGGCGAAACTTGCTTTATGTAACCACACCTAATCTTTTATAAGGAATCACAATCTCACCATTTGTACCCGTAGTTCAGGAACATCATGTATTTCATAAATGTACATGCTTCACTTGATTGACAGTTCATAATTTAAATCTTGATAACTCATAGTAAAACCTTGTTGTTGCTCTTCGCATTCATATTATATATGTAATATACAGTAACTACTACCAATAACGTCTGTATCCAGAATAAATTACTTAAGGTAAGTTGTAGCCGACAGAAATAACCCACCCCAGAAAGCTTACTGGTTTTGTGTTGACAGATGATAGGTTAGCGAGTTCGAAAGGAAATACGCGACATTTAAGGAAATATAGAAATTTAAAAGATAGGCTATAAGAGAGTTTGGAATTTGTTTTTGTTGGGAAAGTTATAAATATACAGGAGAGAAATATGGCCTGTGTCTCGCGGTCGTGAAGTTATCAATGGACCCTTTGTTTTAAATTTGGCTAAAATACAAATCGAAAAAAAGTATTCGAACTTAATCGTGTTAAACGTGAACTAGTTTTTAGAGTGCCGTGAAACAGTGTCCTTAGAAGAGAATTGGTTTCATGTTGAAATGTTGGTACTGAGAATTTTATGTTAATTTTTAAATTTATAGTTAATTTATGTGGCGGCGCCTTACACTTCCTAGATAGTAAGTAACGATACTGAATTGACGCGTATTAGTTTCTTGCTATCTTGGCCGTCATTCAAACGTGATGAAGATTACGCTTCTTCTGAAACAGTAATCGCCAATGACAATAGTATAGGCCTACGTGATTTCACATTAATTTATTGGAGTTTCATTGCGATATGGCTGTGTCAGACTACAGATAAAGTTTTCTGCGGTGGGCGTTTTTCACTAATGCTCTCTGGATTTGAATCCTGGCGAGGTTGACCCAGATTGTTGCATGCTTTGTCTCACCTTCTTTATGTAATGTTTGTAGGAATGAATTAATAATATTATCTGCTACCATAAACTATACATACATTGGATTTGCGTACTGGATAAGAATGCGGATACAAAATATAATTAAGCTTATGATTTCCACAGCTCACTTAGATCAAACATAACAAAATGATAAATATATCAGTAAACAGATAAATAACTGTAAAATGAGAACAATAAATATAGGGCAGGGTGAATAGCAAAATGTATTGTCAATTAAAATATTGGCAATTGGACAAAATATGTCCAGCTGATGTCGTAGGCAGCCAGTAGACAAACAGGATGAATTCCGGTGGTCGGTGCGAACAGCTAGCACATCAGCTGGACCTCCGAAACCGAACATCGCTTCCGACGAGCTCAGAGTTGTTAAGACACTTAAATCCAATGCTGAAACTGTTATCCTTCCAGCAGATAAAGGCCGCGCCACTGTCGTACTGGACAGAACAGATTATGAATGTAAAATCAATGACCTCACCACATCAGACAAGTACATACATCTAAACAAAGACCCGACTGGCAGTATTGAACGAAAAGTGTACCAAACATTAAAAAATAATGAGAACTACATACCAGAAAAAAAGGCGAGCACTAACACCACACAGCAGCAAACCACCTCACATTTGTGGCTACCGAAATTCATAAACCGGGTATGCCATTACGGCCTACCATCAGCTCCTGCAACTCTCCATGTCGAAACCTGTCTTAAGTTTCTGCTAAAAATTGTTGAACCACTCGCTGGTACGACACCTACTTTCATTAAAGATTCTTGTAATTTCATATCCATTGCGAAATCCTTAGAAATTTCACCTAGTGACTCCCTTGTCAGCTTTGATGTCCAAAGCCTGTTTACAAATGTTCCTGTAGCAGAGACACTTACTATTACAAAGGAAAAACTGGAAAATGACAGCACTCTGATTGAAAGAACTATAATACATATTCCATCCATAATGGAACTGATCACACTCTGTGTCAATACAACATATTTCTAATTTAAGGATGATTTTTACAAACAAGTTGATGGCATGGCAATGGGCTCCTCACTTTCACCCTTCATGGCCAATATCTTCATGGAGAATTTCGAGAAAGAGGCATTAAGCAAATCAACACTCCACTTAAGGTATGGCATCGTTATGTTGACGACACTTTTCTAATCTGGCAACATGGAACTGACAAACTAGATAATTTTGCTCATTTTCTCAACTCACTCAGGCCATCGATTCAGTTCACGTATGAAATTGAAACAGACGGTAGCCTTCCATTCCTAGATGTATTAGTATCAAAGAAAGACAACAAAATTTCCACTAAAGTATACAGAAAACCTACACATACAGGCCAATACCTCCACTTTAACTCCAACCATTCAACAAACACTAAAACTGGTAAAATCCGCACTTTAGCTACCAGAGCTGAAAAGATATGCTCCAACAAAGATTCACTAGCTTCTAAACATAAATACCTGGGAAAAGAACATCTAGAAAACGGCTACCCTGTAAGTACAATAAAAAATACATTACAAAACCCACATATTTCGTTAATCCACAAAATTCAACTGAAAAACCTGTAAGAACCTTAGTGATCCCATATGTCCGGGGCATTTCAGAAAATACGAGACGGCTAAGCTAAGGTATAACGTACAGACTGCTTCCAAATCAAGGACCTTCGGATGGCACATGAGGAAACGACGGCGGTCAGCTCCCAAAACGTCGTGAAAAGTCGGCCTTTGGAAATCTACTGTGTTCTTTTGTGTCTTCATCGTTGTGTCATCTAGTGTGTTGTCCAGGGGGTGGAAACTTGTATAGGGACATCGTGGCACTTATTTTTTTCTGAAGTTCATGTGTTCTTCCGTGGAGAGAACTACTGCGCTAGTAGCGACTCGCGGTAGCGAGCTAGCTAGTACGGCCATGTTGTTTATTCATTGTTGTTATTTTCATAATGGTTATGTTAGCTTGAATTGTGTATTTGGTGTTTTAGCTTGATATATATCAAATAAATGCAATGAAATAATAGGAAGTATGTCTGCACCTTATTTATGGGGAAATAAATGTGCCGCGAAAGACTGTACGTCCAAACCCAGAGAGCGGCGATTTTTTCGTTTTCCAAACCAGAAGACTGCTAGCTCGAAAGACAGGTGAGTTGCAGTGTACGGTAATATACGTATATTTATTTCAGTTAAATATTTCTAAAAGAAAAATAATATAGCTTGATGAAATCTATCATTAAAGGGATCTGGAAAAAAAATCTGGTCATGGACCGAGTCATTTTATAAGAATAGAGTTGGCACAATAAATTTTATTTATTCTATATATATATATATATATATATATATATATATATATATATATATATATATATATATATCCTTGAGCAGTGCTCTTGGTGGAGATCTTGAATTCAAAATTACATTATGGTTTGGCTCAGACCAGGAATATGTGAGAACAATGAAGGCCATTACATGAAAACAAAGTCTTACAAATAGCAAAATACATAACACTAGAGTCAATATGTTGTTTTTTTTTTCATGTTTTACAATACTATACAATCCTATGAGTTTTACGCAGTTGGTCATTTTGATCAACTTTGGCATAGGGTAATTAACAGAGTGAGATCAAGAAAGTGCATCAGCTGTTGATTATAAGAAAGCACTTTAGAAAATAAATGTCTAGTTACAATTAGAAAATAGTCTAGGAATTGTAAATTAAGCGGTTGACAACCAAACAATGACTACATGGAGACGCTAGATGCTTTCCTTACTATACAGATAAATTGTCTACAATCAGCACTAGTCATAGTCATACTGGTACTTGTCACACTCATAAATAAAGAATAGTCATAGCTATGTGTTTTGCAGAGTGCACCAGAAGTTTTACCAGTTACGTGGACCATCATTTTCACTTTTAGAGTTGTAACCAGTCACTCTGTGTGAGCAGCAGATGTTCTTTAAGTTGTTTTTTGAACATGTTTCTATTAGGAGCATCTTTTAATTTATTTGGGAGTTGGTTATATATTTTGTATCCTTGAAATGTTAGGGATGACTTGCCTATTTGGGTATTGACATGTGCCAGGTAGATGTCACCAGTCTTTTTTGTAATATACTACAGGGTGAGCACAAAAGAAGTATACAATTTAAAAATATCACAAAAACTAAATTGCACAACAACTTTGCGTCAAACCGAGAGGAGCACATATCGAGTCACTGTAAAATGTGGAACAAAACATCCAGAGATTCTCTATTACAATATTAGAATTATAAGGTTCGAAGCCCGTATGTTGTACCGTTCAGTTGTTAAGATTTTTTGAAATTGCATACTTCTTTTGTGCTCACCCTGTATGTGTGCGCTTGACCCTGGGTGTGTCATTTCACATTATGTATATGTTGTAGCACTTCGGACCGGCAGAGACCTCTGATAGGCAATATTCTGCTGTTTATGTAGTTATGTTAAATTAGTAAGTTTCTTGTAAATGTTGGCTTATTATTATACCTTTATTGGTGTATAAGTTATGTTTTTGCACTGTTCTCGTTACTTCAGTTTGTATTTATTTGTACTAACTTACATGCACACATTTGATTAACAGTGAGTTTCCATGAGACCCATAAACTACCCTAAAAATTCTATAAGCTCAATAGGCCTTTTGGAATATTATGCTCTACTTACGTTTTAGTGTTTTATGGGTGAAATAACAAACACAATTTCTAAATTCATTACATTATCGGCAAATAGATGCTTATGGTGTTTTAATTTTTTTTAGGTTCCAGAAGTGGGTTGCATGTGCTCGAAATAAAAACTTCAGCCAAACACATGCTTATATGTGTGAGTTACATTTTAATGACAAACAGTTTAGAGATGGCGAAAGAACAGTGCTCATTTATGGAGCAGTGCCTACGATTCCTGTACCAGTACCTGCAGTGCCTTCAGAATCACCAGCTGTGCCTTCACAACCATCACCTGTGCCTTCACAACCATCAGCTGTGCCTTCACAACCATCAGCTGTGCCTTCACAACCATCAGCTGTGCCTTCACAACCACCAGCTGTGCCTTCACAACCACCAGCTGTGCCTTCACAACCATCAGCTGTGCCTTCACAACCACCAGCTGTGCCTTCACAACCGTCAGCTGTGCCTTCACAGCCATCGGCGTTACCTTCACAACCACCAGTATTGCTTTCAGAACCACCAGTCTTGCCTTTAGAATTGCCAACAATGTCTCCAATCACTTCACAGCGTAAAGGCTTCTATGGAGAAGGTTTAGAAAGTGAGGAGTGTGAGCAAAATGTTCCGACATCTAAATTTTGTTGTGATCATACATATGCGAAACAGTGTGTTGTAACTGATACCCCAGCCCACAGTGGCCTAGTAACAGCAGGGCCAGTTGCTTCGTCCACTCCGAAGTTCAAACCAGTGAGACTTTTCCCCAGGTCAACAGTTGAAAATTTTGAAGAGAGTGAAGAAATATTCACTGCAAATACTTCAATGAATAGCACAAGAACGCAGGATACTGTAAAGAAAAAAAATAAGTATTTACAAATCCTACAGTGCAATTCGCACAAAGAAATAACCCCCAGGAAAAAGAAGTTAATCAAACTTGTTGCCCAGAAACAGCGTTCACTGTTGAATATACAAAAGAAATATGCAAAGCAAAAACTAACATTGCGAGAATTGTGTGATAAAGATTGTGATGCTGTACAAATGATGGAGTGGCTGTCAAAGTCAATGTCTATTGCTTCTGCAAATTTCTTGGCATCTCAAATTCGATGTGGCCAAAAGAAGCCAAAGGGAAGGCGATGGACCATAACAGACAAGGTAATGGCTTTGTCTGTGTACAAGAAATCTCCGAAATGCTATACACTGTTGACGACAATGTTTGCTCTTCCAAGCAAAAAAACTCTGGTAAAAATGGTAGCAAAGATCATCATGGTACCAGGGCTAAATGAACACATTTTTCTCTGTCTGGAAAAAACTGTGTCAAAAATGGATGAAATTGACCGTGTTTGTTTGCTGACGTTTGATGAAATATCCATTTATGAGCACATGGAATATGACCGCAAGACAGATACAATCTCAGGTTTTGAAGATCTTGGGCATTTGGGACGCAGTGCCAAATTGGCAAACCATGCACTTGTCTTCATGGCAAAAGGGCTCCACAAAAAATGGAAACAGCCAGTGGCATTCTATTTTACCACTGGGAATTTGGCATCTGATAGCTTAGTTAAACTTCTCTGCACTGTTCTTGAGGCATGTCAAAAAGTTGGCCTGAATGTTGTGGCCACTGTATGTGACATGGGGCCTAACAACACAAGAACACTGAAATTGTTGGGTGTATCAGAAGAAAAGCCATATTTCTATTTTGGTGAGTATATTATATTTACATTATATGACATTCCACACCTTTTGAAGTGCCTCCGAAACATGCTGTATAAACACAACGTTATTGTGAAATTGAAAATTGGTGACAATATCATTGAGTGTATTGCGTCATGGGCAGTGATTCGTGAAGCGTATGAAATTGATCGTTCACAAGTTACATACAGGGTGCTGCACAAGCTGACTGATTGTTACATTGACCCCAAAGGCCGTACTGCAATGAAGGTGGCAATTGCAGCTCAAGTTCTAAGCCACTCTGCTGCTGCTGCAATTGATTCTCTTGTAGCTTCTGGTGAGTTGTTCTTGAATTTACTTCCTAGTACCAGTTATTTGAAGCCTTAACAGATTTTGCCTTTTCTTGCAATCATATTTATCAACACCTTAGTTTTTGGTGCAAAGATTTTAGGTAGGCCCTATCACTCTTTTAATATAACAATAAGACTACCGCCCAGTGGCAAGTGGACTCTTCCCCATCCCTGCCATGCTTATTTGCCATACCATTTCTAAACCTCCTGAGTTTTTTCAGTTTCTTCCTTT